>JAYMTH010002066.1:0-13316 GCA_036897465.1 Pelargonium australe | reverse complement strand
CATTAAAATGACTTGGATCCGGGCGGATCGCTCCGCTCCCACCAATTCACTTGGGTGGGTACAAGTGATTTTAATGAAGTGACAATGTCTCATTGGCTTGGCTTAAGTTAAACCAAAAATATAATAGGCTTAGATTCATTATTCTCTTTTTATTATTATAAAGTGTTTTTTCTAAAGACTATTGAGGATATTTTTATGCTTTTATGCATTTCAAATTAATGGTGTTATAATACAACTATAGTTCCACATAAACAATGTGTTCAACACCAAAATGGTTGCAGTCACCCCTATTATCTCAATTCAAAATTTACGATATGAATGTCTTTAGCACAAACTTAAATGCCATCTGTGCTCATATATTCTCCTATTTCCTAATTTTCACTTTAAATAGACAAATCCAGAACTGACGATTTAACTTCACAAACTCAACCGATTGCGAGATTTTTTTCTCTTTTCTCTTTGACTTGTGTGCGCTGATAATTACACAACTGCAAGTCCTTTTCAAAAAGATTTCAACAGTAATTAAAATAAACAATCAATCAAATCTCCGGTAGATGATCCATCATAAACTCACAACCATCATTACTAATTCTTTTTATCTTCTTCAACAAGTAAAAACATGAATATGTAATAACAAATTTACACCACTCTCCTTTGATCCCAGATTTAAAGTCATCTCCACTGTACAAATAAAAAATCCAACGACTCTCATGAGATTGCATTGTATCAATTTAAGGGTAGTTTAGGAAATAAAAATAAACCTCCAGCCTCCAGTTGTAAAATTTCTAAAATTGTAACCTCCCTATAATGCGCTATGGTCTATTAGTTGTGATTCGACTGGGAAAGAGAAGAAGAAGCGCCGATTCCTATGCCCTGTTGTTGCATGAATCGATCTCCCATATTCTTCTCTGTTTCTTGCTAGATCTCTGGTTTTCGTCCTGAAAGGTTGGATCTTTGTGCTCTGTACTGCGCGTCATGGTGGCTGTGGACTATAGCTTGCCGGTTGCTAAAAGGACGCGTCTTGGGTTAGCCCAAGCTCTGAAGGAGAAAAACAATGGCGTCAATGGGTCGAAGGGATCGACTCCACTTAGCAAGGGGAAGAAACCGGATTCGTATGGGAAAAGGGCTATTGGGTCTAAAAAACGGAACTATGTTGTAGATGTCGCCGATTACGAGCTTATGATTTCTCCGGGAAAACAGAGTTCTGGGTCCAAGAAAGTGGAAGAAACCCCAATGGGGTTCAATGGAGATGATGATGAAGACGAAGGTGTGGTGTTCATAAGCGAAACAAAAAGAGAGTACCCGCGCCGGCCGCAGATTGATCTTGCTAGCGACAAGTCTGATAATGGGAGTGAACAGAGAAAAGGTTGTGGCTTGGAGTCTGGTACTAGGTCGGACCAGGAGAGCGAGAATGTTGATGTTGCTGTTGTTAGTGATCGTGAGAAGTCTGATCATGGGAGCGAACAGAGCAAAGGTTGTGGCTTTGATTCTGGTACTAGGTCGGACCAGGAGAGCGAGGATGTTGTTGTTGTTGTTGTTAGTGACCACGAGAAGTCTGATCATGGGAGCGAACAGAGCAAAGGTTGCGGCTTGGTTTCTGATACTAGGTCGGACCATGAGAGCAAACAGAGCAAAGGTTGTGGTTTGGATTCTGATTCTAGATCGGATCAGGAGAGCGAGGACGTTGTTGTTGTTGTTAGTGACGGAGACGAAGGTGATTCCGGGGATGATTCCGACGAAAGTGATTCTGGGTATGTTTCCGACCTAACGGAGACATCATCGGAACATGGTGGTCATAGGACGGACGATGATGATTTTGTACCGGAAACAGAGCACCTGAGTCCCACTCCAGACGGTGCTAAAGAAGGGGCTCAAAAGGAAGCTGATTTAGACGAGAATGTGGAAAAAGGAGCGAAAATTGGGGTGAAGAGGAAGTTGGGATTGGACATTTTTTTCAAAGAAGAAAATGATGGCGTTGGTGGCACTTCATGGCCTACTTCTATTTCTCAACGAACTCGTTCCAAATTTAAAAGAAATGAGCTGAAATCTAGCTTGGTCAATCCAATTTCTCTAGAGGAGAGGAAAAAAGAAGGTTCTTCTTCATCTCCAATGGTTTATGGCAATGGTGGAGTTGATGGGGAGGAGATGGAAAGTTCTTATTATTCTTCAGAGGACGATGACAATGGTGATATTGGAAGGAGGAGGAAGAAGAGTAAGGAGGATTGTGCGGAGAGTGAGAATGTGGGATTGAATGATGATGCAGAGGGTGAGGTTTGTAAGGAGAAGAAGAGAAGAGGCCGTCCTCGGCTTGAGAAAGCGAGTGTTTGTGAATCGAGTAATGATGGAGGCGTCGGGGAGGGGAAGGATTCTGTGGGGAAGAAGAGAAGAGGCCGTCCTCTGAATCTTTTTGGGTTGTTGGAGAAATCCTTATGGGATGAGGATGGGAACTCATCTCTGGAAAAGTTGTTTCCTTGTCCTCGAAGAGACCTGGAGACGCCTCTTCCTGGCAAGTTCACTTTTGGAATTGAGGAAGAGGACTCAGTTCCATCAGCAAAATCGGAATATGACGATCATTTGGATAATCTTTGGTCTGAGCTCGAGTTTGGTCTCAGATGTTCAGAAATTGGCTCAACTCCTATGGTATGTTTTCTTCTAACTATTGGTCTTATTTGTGGTTTATTTGTATGTTTTTGTTTAGTAGTTTGTGTTAATGAATTGTGTATAATGCATGCTTGACTTCATTTTATGCATTGTGGGTTTGATATTGAATTATGCTAAGTAGGTAAAATGTGATTGATTCGTTCATTCGTCTGTTAGGGTTATGTTTATTAAAACTTTTAGTTAATGTTTATGGCCAGGTTGAGAATGATGATGCTGTCTGCCCAGATATTGAACTTGGTACGGCTACATGTTGTCGTCGAGGAGATCATCAGTTTGTCCTTGATGAGGAAATAGGAGTTGTGTGCAAGATTTGCTCGTTTGTCAAAGAAGAGATCAAGCATATTGTACCTGATTTTGTAAGTAATTTAACTTTGTTTGTATTAGTTTAATGCTGCATTATGGTCTTTATAGAACTAGTTAAATTATATGCTTCAGCACAAAAGGCTATTACTGAATTTTAATAGAATTACCGAATTTGCGTTTCAAACAATTGTGCGTTAACCACATTAAAGTTTCTGTTCCATTCATTGTACTTTGAATAGGCTAGTTTGATTGAATATGCAGCGTGAACTCATCTTTTTACCTTGTATATTAGTTGTGGAACATTCTGCTGATATGATCTTGATTACATGGGGATTGTATATATAATGGCCTAACCAATTTGTATATTGCAGAGTACAAGACCACGTTGGAAACGAGACTGGAGAGACTATGATTACATGCAGCGACCTAATTTTGATGAGCTTCGGTTTGAAGACTCAGATGCAGATTCTTGTTCTGGCTTGGATCCCATTCCCCATGCTAAAGAGACAGTTTGGGATCTTGTTCCTGGGATAAAAAATAGTTTGTATCCTCATCAGCAAAAAGGCATTGAGTTTATCTGGAAGAATATAGCTGGTGGAATTCGCCTTGATGAGTTACCAAAATCTGACAGTCCAAGCAGCGGGAATGGATGCATTATATCACATGCTCCTGGTACCGGAAAAACTCGTCTGACCATTGTGTTTCTACAGACATATATGAGACTGTACAAAACTTGCAGGCCAGTTATTATTGCTCCACTCGGCATGCTCCTTACCTGGGAAGAGGAGTTCCGGAAGTGGAACTTTGGCATTCCCTTTCATAACCTCAACGAAGGTAAGTTGTCGGAATGTGGAGAGGAAAATAAGTTAGCCATCAAACTCCTGAAATACAGAAGCCAATTTGATAAAGACAGTACCCGCTTGGCCAAGTTGCATTGCTGGAAAAAGTCTAGCAGTATCCTTGGGATCAGCTACGAACTGCTCGGGTCTCTTTGTAAAAAAGATGGCAAGAAAAGTGATACGATCAGGAAAATTCTTCTTGAGATCCCTGACCTTATAGTTTTCGATGAAGGGCATATTCCTCGAAACGACAATACAATGATCTGGCTAGCTACATCTATGATACAAACGAGGAAGCGCATTGTCCTCTCCGGAACTCCTTTCCAGAATAACTTTGATGAGCTTCTTAACACAATATGTTTGGCAAGGCCAGAGTTTCCAGACAAGTTGCTATCAAAAAACTCGAGAGAGTTGAAGATAAAGCCTGGATTAGCGAAAAGGGAAGCAAAAAAGAAATGGAATTCTATGACATGTTGCATTGGCAAGGGTTTTGACGACAAGGCCAAAACAGAGGTCCAAAGGATGATAAATCCTTTTGTGCACGTGCACAGAGGTAGCATACTTAGCAAAAGTCTACCTGGATTACGGGATTCAGTGGTTATTTTACAGCCAGGCCATCTACAGAAGACTTTACTTGATCTGGTTATAGGCGCTAGGCGAACATTCCAGACGATATCTTGGGAGAATTTGATATGTTGGGGTTCTATTCATCCTGCACTCTTGGCTCAAGATGATTTGTACAATAGGAACGAGTTTTCCGATTACAGGGGTCAGTTAGAGTTGCTTAAACTTGATTATGAGGCAGGAGTGAAAACCAAGTTCGTTTGGGAACTAATCCGGCTGAGTATGGCATTGAAGGAGAAAGTGTTGGTGTTCAGTCAGTTTTTAGGGCCATTGCAATTGATGATGGATCAGCTTAAACACCATTTTGGTTGGGTGGAAGGGAAGGAAGTTTTGAAGATGGACGGCAAAACTGATGAGAGGCAGCGCCAGGCCTCAATGAATTTCTTCAATGATCCGGATAGTGAAGCTCAAGTACTGCTTGCATCAACGAAGGCCTGTTGCGTAGGAATAAATCTGGTAGGGGCTTCAAGGGTTGTACTGCTTGATGTCGTGTGGAATCCATCTGTGGAAAAACAAGCCATAAGTCGTGCCTATAGGATAGGCCAGAAACGGGTTGTGCATGTCTACCATCTCCTTACTAGTGGGACAATGGAGTTTGACAAGTACCGCCGGCAAACTATGAAGGACAAGATATTTGACCTGGTGTTTTCTCCGTCCACCTCACACACCGACAGTGTCCAAACCACAAACTTAGATGACCGTATTTTGGAAGAGATGATGCACCATGAGACCTTCAGAAATGTGTTTCAAATATACAGCTCGAAACAAAGCAATCTTGCTGAGAAGGATCATCATATGGTGCTCTAAATTTGTTCTAGACTTTTGTTACATGGATTATGGTATTATGCTCAACATAACAGGTCTCTGAAGTTTTTGTTTAGTGCCTAGTTTTTGGTCTGTCTGGTTTGTTTTTTTGCAATATCTGTGACTAGGAAAATAGACAACATTCTCAGTAAGTATGTAACTAGCACTGTATCTTTTGCATTGGAATGTGTTGTGCCTCTGGTTAGCTTTTCAATAGATCACATTTCTTCTAAATCCCATTTTTGAAACAGATTTCTTGTTCCTCAAGTCATTTGTCAAATATGATAGTGTAAATGTTGGATCTTTCACAGAGCACAGTTCAATGTTATTTCTCTGGCTATCTACTGTACTTTATAAAGATATTTAGCCAAATAGGGGAATTATTAGGTTTAATGCCAATTGAAGGGACACTAGATCCGAACACTTTTCAAGTGTTAATTGAGACGAACATGTTTCAAGTGTTAATTGAGACGACAGTAGACCCGAAAGTCATTTTATACTAGGATCCTAGTGCCAATTGAAGTAGTGTTAGAATCGTCTGATTGAAAAAGTTCCTAATTATATCCCAAATAGTTTCATAACCCTAAAATATCCCTAATCAATTCAAACCCTCCAATAAATGTGTTTTAATGTGTTTTAGAGCCACCCACCGTTTGCACTTGGAGTGATAATTTCAATGTGTTTTATGTTTATGGTGATGCTTCATGGTGTGATCATTTCCAATAATGACAGGTTTTGTGTTTTACTGGAGCTATTTAATGCTTTATTTATTATTTTTAAATTGAAAGATTTTAATTATTAATAATATAATAAAACGAATCTTACAAAATGGAACCAAACATCTGAGAAGAAAACAAAAAAAAAAAACAAAAAACAACCCGACCTAGCAGCGGTCAATCTATCTGAGAAAGGTAAGCACCCATAGCATTTAATGGGGGACCTGAAAATCAAACCAGGGTATGAGGAAAGTCTGTTTCCCCAACGGTCTACCCAACTAATGTCGAACAAATTCGGACTTTCACCATCACGATTTGAATCAGACCAAAAGCTATCAGCCAACCTCGGAACTTGATTATACTCCGAGAGTCCCTGAACCTTCCCGCCGCCCCTAACCCTTGCAGATCTGGACCCCCAGACCCGCCTCCTGACCGTTTTTTGGCCCGGTCCCATCGACTGCCTTCATCGCACCATTACTGCCTACCTGTCCTTGATTGCTCAAAACCATCGTTGTTAGTAAGAACCAGCAAAGCCGCCACGATCTGCTCATGTCTCCATCACCGATCTGCTTTCACCAAGCATAGCCGCTCCTCGTACAGTAAATCCTAGACGTCACAATTTCACAAACCGCAAACCCTAGGTATCACTCATGAGAGAGACAAGTCCGCACAATTTGTCAAGTGAATAACATGTCTTATTGCTTTATTTATTTGTACTGTATTTTTCCTTTTGAATTAATGAATAAAGTACCACTTGTCCGATATGTATTTTGGGTTGAGATAATAAAGCAAAAATGGGCTAGGTTGGGTTCTCAAGGCCCATAACAAACCAATGCTATTAAACATGAACAAAAAGTGGGCCGATCTGAGCACGCCAAGCCCAACATCGATCTAGTCGTGTTGATTTTCAATGTCATCGACAGGCAAATCGCATATAATAGCTAGGGTTCTTTCGTTATTAGCCTTCCTCTTCGCGGCTGCTCTTCCTCTCTCCGTCTCGCATCCAGGAACCCTACGAAGCCAATCGCCATGGTACACTCTCTGCATTTTCGTTTCAATCTCCAATTCGTGTTCATTGTTGCATATATTTTTCGTTTTTGGTTGAATCATAAGACATGACCGCGGTTTGTTTCTGACGGCGATGTGTTTGTTTTGATGCAGACGAAGCGAACTAAGAAGGCAGGAATCGTCGGCAAGTACGGTATGTTATGCTCGGTTTTTGTCGAATCCAGCTTATATATTCTCTGTATTTTAATATGCCCTTTCGATTCCATTTTGTTGTCGCGTTTGTGGTTCATTTTCTCGCTAGAAGAATACATTTTTCATGTGATGAGATCTGATGGTTTTGTGTATTGTTAATGCGATGTGTTGTGTCTTTTGGTGTTGTTTGTGTCTTTCTATTAATGCACTTAGGTATCTCTGTATCATTCGAAACAATGATTTATGGTGTCATGTAATCTTTGTGATGTTTGGGGTAATTCATGATTTGAAGAAAGTATTGTTTTGCTGCTTTTATCTGTGGAAAAGCTTGGCATGATGATAGTTGTTTAAAATTACTCTTATTATTGCATCTTGAATGTTGGAGGTTTTGTATGGAAGTAAAAAAAGGAATGATTATTGTTTGACATGCAATAGGCATTACCAGGCAACTTGTTGATCATTGATTCTGTAATTCTTTTTACACTTCCTCACAATGTGGCACTGTATTTTGTGTTGGTTATGTAGGTACCCGATATGGTGCTAGTTTGCGAAAGCAGATTAAGAAGATGGAGGTGAGCCAACACAGCAAGTACTTCTGCGAATTTTGCGGGAAGGTAAGACCATGTTGCTAACTATTTATAACAAACACACTTTCTCATAAGCTTATAAGTTATGGTTCAACTACGTGTATTTGGTCTGATAATTTTACTCACTATTGCAGTATGCTGTGAAGAGGAAGGCTGTCGGGATATGGGGCTGCAAGGATTGTGGCAAAGTGAAAGCAGGCGGTGCCTACACCTTGAAGTAAAGATCTCAATCTCTTCCTTTTGTCATCACATTGTTTTTTTGTAATTCCCGTTTTGAAATAACCAACTAATATCCCGTTTTCTATCTCTTTACAGCACTGCTAGTGCCGTGACAGTGAGGAGTACCATCAGGAGGTTGAGGGAGCAAACTGAGAGTTGATCATCTCTGCCCAGTTTTACCTAGCTTTTATTATCATTTTTGTTGGTCAACTATGACTACAGAGAACATTTCAACTTGATGTTATATTTGAGTTTTTGTTTCCTTGCTGACTTTGCCAGAAATTTCAATGAAGCATTTGTTTGCAACTTCCCTTTGTGATACTTGTGTAGCCAATTAATTTGCCTTCGCTTATCTTATATTCCGATTGTGAGTTGCAATAATGTGCCCGTTTTCTTCATTTCATTATGTTACTTTTCGTTTTTTTTTTTGTACGTAAATACGTCTTTTTTAAGTGTTCACCATCAGTCCCCTTTTACCGGTCCAGATTGTGACAAAAATATTTGTGTGAAGGATAACCCGAGCATATTATGATACATCCTAGCCGTTATCATTTACTAATAAACAACTCAATGAATGAAACTACGTAGTTTTGAGAATTTGACTCTTTGTGACTCGTTCATTTTTTTTTTTTTAAATCTAATTTCCTCAACATCTTAGTTAATATCATTAGTAGAGCTGATAATTTGAGTCATAACACACGACACGAAATAAGCGTGTTTGGGCGCAAAATATTACCAATCGTGTCATGTTCGCACCCAACACGATTAATATTCTTATCGTGTTTGTGTTGAGCCCATAAAACACGCACGCACGATTAATTAATCGTGACACGACACACACGACACGATTGACACGAACGGCACGACACGGTTAAGGACTCAATAGTAATTTTACCTATAATATAATCCTATATTATATCATATTACCATTTGCAATCCAACCTCTTTTTTTATTGTTCATTTTTGTGAATTTATTTGTGTTGGGTCGTGTCGTGCTAAACATGCAAACCCTCACCCATTCACTTAAACGTGTTACTCGTGTCGTGTCAACACAACCCATTTAGTTATCGTGTTAACGTGTCGTGTTCGTGTTGGGTCGTGCAACACGCAAAAAACTTCCAGCACGGCACGAACACGATATGCACGCACGAATTGCCAGCCCTATCATCAGATTCTCCCTATCCAAACACCACCCACCCCATATTATCTGATTTAAAATCTGCTCAACATTATGGATCCAAATAAGCTACAAACCATGTATGTATGCATACATACACTTCTGGTTCCATTTCATCAAGTATTGCAAAATAGGCTTACAACTATTTGCATTTACATGGGATTGCCCCAATAGATAAGAAGAAAAAGAAAAAGAACTTGAACAGCTACACAACTCTTGGGCACTTTGTGCCAACCTAACTTCCTACTCAACATATGCACACTTATTTTTTGAGTCACAGAAACAAAGAGGACATGATGCTCATCCACCAGCCATTTAGTCATATGACAGGAGTTCCATGCTCCTGATAAGAGAAGCGAGGAAAAAAATCCGGGTTAACAGCAAAAGAGAGACAAAAAACGCTCAATTTTGCAGCACCGCAGGAGGTCACTCTAACTTCTTTTGAAAAAAGACAATCTCTCAAATGTTGCTAGTCTTCCTTAGCATGATATGGCGAACAGCCACTTAGATCATCAAAATGCAATTGGTATGCCATCAATGTAATTGTTGGAATGCATTTGTTTTTGGACAGCCTTTATAGCTGCGACTCTGGCTGCATGAGCTGCTTTATTTGCAGCTGTAACAGCTCTGTTCACCCTGTCGTCAACCCCTCCAAGATTGCGTGCTCTGGCTGCAACTTGTTGTGCCTCCTGCAGTTAGTATTCATTGAGAAACTCATCTAGTATGTAAAAAATTACCATCATGTGATGATCTCTTCAACTTATTAACTTTTAAAAACATATTTCAGACCCTTCTCCCCGTATAGAAAACATAGGATTGACTACGAAAAACTATACCTACGTAAACCAAATACCAATAGTCAAAATCTACGCTGCTGTCCATACATCACAAGTGAGCAGTTCGTTGTAACTCATAATTAACGAACCTAGGTCAACACTATATCCATGTCATACACCAGAAAGTCTGCCCTGCATCTTGATTCTTGACGAACTAATAGATGACCCCATTCATCAAATACATCTTGGTTGTGCTCCTACTCTAGTCTCTTGTGTCATTAGGTTTAGGTTTAAGCTTTACACTTTGCTTTGCCTTCTGCATGCAAGCTTACTTTCACCAAAACTTATCCAAGAAACTTAGGGTTTAGAGTTCCAAGTGAGATTTGATAATTCTATAATCTATGTGACTATGTACATATTACTCTATTCATTTCGCTTTATTCCTTTAATAAATTATACAGTATATGTATTCTAGACAGTTACCTGGATCACATTGAAGACTTTCGAATGTTCCACAGCATAGGGAGATCCGGGATTTTGTGTGCTAAGAGCACTGAGAACCCCATTTTGCCAATGGCCAGATTGTGTCTCCCCATTTCTGAAAGTATACATGCCAAGCCCTTGCCTTCTTCCTTCATGCCAGGCTCCCTCATACTGGTGCCCGTTGCCAAATCGGTAGATTCCAAAACCGTGCATCTTGTCGGCAAAATATTCTCCAGAATATGTGTCCCCATTTCTGCATTATAACAGCACAATATTCAGTTATTTAAAAAAAAAAAAAAATCACAAGCAGTCAAGCTTTAAATGTTTAGGATTACCAATAAAACCTAATGTTTCTCATTTAAATTAATGAGACAAAATTGACACATACAGTAACAAGAAGGTTCATTTACACCCAAAAATCATTCATGCTTAAGAGTTATTTCAAAGCAAAGTACCATCTGTAAACTATTATGTTAGACATGAATTTTTGAAGTAGTTAGGTTTATTTACACCCAAGAACCATTCATGCTTTTTTTTACTTCCTCCAAAGCACTGTACCATCAGGCATCTGCAAAACTGTCACTTTAGATGTGTATTTTCATAAATGAGACCACAAAATGCCTTGAGGCTGCGAGGCAACAAGAGTTGAGTGGGTCAAGTTGGGAATAAGCTTGTCAAGGCAAGCAAATACAATCTAATATGTCACATCTAACTACTCATTCAAACATTAAAGTTTCTTGCCTGAAGTTTACACCATCAAAAAGCTCCACAGTACATAACTAGCCAGACAGAGAAGTGCTCACTGAAACTTTTAAATTCAGCAACCAGCTCAGTCTCCAGACTTCAAACAGATTCAAATATTATAGTAGTAAATATAAGATGAAACCTAAGAAGATAAGAAATTACAGACCCAGCAAATAGTACGTGTTAGAGTGGATAAAAATGAGGAAATAAGAGATTGATTAGGACAGTTTTAGGGATCTTATTTTATGTAGATTGAGCTGATTTTTAGGATCTTTGATTGAACTTTATGTACTCTATTTGTCCTATAAATTGGGGTACACCCATACTGAATAATATGAATCATCAAATTTAACATGGTATCATACTCAAATTCTTGAGGCCTCTTTAATCTCTTCTTCCACTGCTGGCACCGCTGCCTCCAAGGCAAAGGTGTGCCAAGCCCTCAACAACTCAAGTTTTAAACTTAGTTGCTATAATCTACCCATCCCTCAATCCACAAAATCCAATCACAAATTCTCTAGTAGTCCCTGAGCCTCTCATCCAACCAAACTATTATTGAAATGTAGTCTCTGAGTCATGAGGTCAACATTGCTACGTCAATATCAGGTCAAGATAAATGCAATGATCCATTTCTAGCTATCATTAACTTGAGATTGTGGGTGAGTGTTAGAGTGACTGAAAATTACGAGATATGAGATTGATTAGCAAAATTTTAGGGATTGAGCTGGTTTTTAGGATTTTTTGTTGATCTTTATTTACTCTACTTGTACTATAAATTAGGTTTCGCCCCTAGTGAATAATTCGAATCATCATTTTTTTTCTCTCAAACCTCTCTATATGTTTTGGCATATGTATGGATGGAAGCTGAAAGCTAAACAACAAATAGCATGGGCCAACAAACTCAGACAGACAAGTTTAGTTTATCCCAATAATATGCTCATAATCTCAGCCACCTACCTCTTCAACAATTACTATAACTATATCCTCATACTTCTGTCATAAAAGAAGAAAACTTTGGCAGCCCTATAAATGTATAGTAGAAGCAACTCCTACACAGAATGAGACTTAAGAAATTTATGTTATAGTTGACCCGTATACAATTACACACATATTGATCTTCTAACTATGAAACCAAACTCCAACCCTTCCCCACCCTATATATTGAGAAAGGAAGATAATGAAAAGGAAAATGTTATTTACTTGCAACTCAAAACAATCAATGCAAGAAACCATGCTATGACCCTCCAATAGTAAATGCAACAATAGGGAAAATCTAATAATTGGCAAAGCAATACAACAATCACACAAAAGAGTACCTGAAATGGTAATGACCAAGTCCGTGCTTTACACCCCACTTAAACTCCCCAACATACCGGCTTCCGTCCTCACAAGTATGGACTCCACACCCATGACACTGCCCATTAGACCACTCCCCAGAATAAATATCACCAGTGTAAAACCTGTAAACCCCGATCCCATGTCTCAGGCCCTGCCTATACTGCCCGCGATACCGGCTTCCTCTAGCCCAAGTCTCGACACCATATCCATCATACTTCTCATCCACCCAATCTCCCTCATACCTCCCCTTCATGCTGTAATAATAAACTCCACTTCCAGAGCACTTCCCTCTATGGAACTCACCCTCATAAACATCACCATTGCTGTAAACCTTCACCCAGGACCCAGAATTCGCATGTCTCTCCGATTTTGGCTTCGACCCAATTGACCAAATCACAGGTTTAGCAGGTTTCGCAGCAGGAGACGAGCTAAACTTGATTGGAAGCGAGCGAGCGAGGAACAGGCGGATTGAAGGGAGGCGAGGTAGTGCCACGTTGAGCGAGATCAAAATCACGGAAGCGAAAGCGAGCAAGGAGAGGACGTCGAGCACGTAGGAGCGACGAGGATTGGACAGGAACAAGTAGAGAGAAGGAAGCGAGAGCAGAACCAGGAATTGTAGATGGAACCGGAGGAGACGAGCACAGCACATGTGTCGACAGCATCTCAGAACCAGCGATTTCCTGACGAAAGAGATTGCTAGCGCAGCAGAGCATGGGAAAAACGGAGACTTTGAATTCAGAGCCGATTGTGGGCGATCGTGAGAGGAAGATGGGGTAGGGTACGGTGTCTGCGCCATTACAGGCCTCTTGTGGGGCGTGGAGCGAAGGGTCTGCGTGGTCGGAGAA
>JAYMTH010002065.1:0-13323 GCA_036897465.1 Pelargonium australe | reverse complement strand
GCGTGGAGGGTTGCGTGCGGGGGGTGGGGGGGGGGGGGTAACATAATCGGAAATAGATTTTGTATTTATTTTATCTATAAAAAGAGATATTTTGATGGATACGAGTAATGATGGGTTTCGTGTTTATAGCGTATTGGTAATACCTTTAATCTTAATTTAGCTCAACGCATTAATGTCTGTTTGCATAGGGACTCAAATACCTTTTATCCCTTAAATGGTTTCTTATTATCCTATCTGACATGAATTAGTGGTTTGGAGAAAACTTTTCCTTCTACGATTAGGCGTTTTTGGTTTATTTTCTCTGTGACACGTGGCTCCAATTAATGCGCTAGTAAATTTTATATTTGAGTGAGTCATTAAGCAGTGTTATAAGCTTTCTTCTAAAACACAATTAAAATTTATTATTTCCTTTTCCCGGAAGATTTACATGCTATATAAGTCATTAAGTCATACTTGATACTTGTATCATGACTGGCTTCTGGTCTCTAGATATGCGTGCTATTTCAACCCTGCAATAGTATTTGCCATCAGAAGTCAACTGTTTTGTTTCTTTTCTTTCCAGAATCAACTCTGGTTGGGGTTAGTTGCATAATGCAATGTGTATGTAGACACCTTTAAATAAGAAATGTTCTTCTCTCTACCTAAGGCGGAGCTTGTCTCATGAATAATCAAGTGAAACCTCTGAACCTTGCTTTCATTTATGTTGGTGTTTTTTATAAAGCAAAATATAGTGGAGCATTACTGCTAATCACTGAAGCGACCCCAAGGAATTTGTACCATGATACATAGTGATCTGGACTGTTTAGTTGTCTGACTGCTTTAGTCGCTCAGTGGGAATTTAGATTTTAATATATTTTACTCCAATAATGCTCTAGTTGTGTATGTGCTGGTTATTTCTCCAACTGGACAATGCTTTATGGTAACCACCTCTATTTTTCTGTTCTACTTGGTGAATGTAGCAAGTTGAGAATTGTTTATCGAGGGTGGAGCAGTCACCCACCCAATCTATGCATGATGCACTTTCTCCATCACTAAGAGCTTTAGTTGCCGATCAACTTCTGAAGCATCCAAATGCTGATGTGAAAGTTGCAGTTGCCTCTTGTATCAGTGAGATAACCAGAATCACTGCACCAGATGCTCCGTATGATGACGATCGAATGAAGGTACTCAAAATGATAGTTTTTTGTCCCTTTCTGTTTCTGCTACTATTTTCTTCATTCCTATTTATTTTTCTAACCAAATCCTTTTCTGTTATTGTAGGAAGTCTTTCAGGTAATTGTATCATCATTTGATAATCTATCTGATAAGTCCAGCCGATCATATGCAAAGAGAGCATCAATTCTGGAAACTGTAGCAAAGGTTAGGTCTTGTGTGGTGATGTTGGATCTCGAATGTGATGCGCTGATACTTGAGATGTTTGAGCATTTCCTTAAAACAATAAGGTATGGCTTCGTAATAATGTTTTTGATTGAGGTTTAACTAGGCTTGCAGATATATTTTTAGGGTTACATCTGTTGCACTTTTGTTTTTTTCGTGAGGTGTGGAAACTCTGGAATTTGTTTGGCCTCTTTTATATTCAAAATCCTTAACTGTATACTCAGTTCTTTCATGTGTATCTTCTATATGCTTACTAGATTACTATTATGTTTGCTATGGGTATAAGCTGGTTCTTCGGTAATGCCCATTGCACAAAATTCTTTTTGGTGCACTTTATTGACAAGTATCCTAAGTAGACTGCAATATATAATCTTAAGAGCTTATCTGGATAAAAGAATTTAAAGTAAATTTATTTTAACCTGTCAGTCTGTATTTCAGTCTCCTGCCTGTTTGCTTTTGACATATGGTTGTCTTCAATTGTTGAGTTAATAGTTGTGCATTACGTGGAGACACTCGGTCCTTAATGTTGTTGAAACAGTTTGGCGGCATGCTGTCGATAATCTGTTCCATCATTTTTGTATGAATATCTGGATTGGCCTTTTTGCTTCTAGTTCATTGTTTTATGGTGTTGAAGGTGGGGTTTTTTTTTTTTTTTTTTTTTTTCAGAGAGCTTACTTTGTTCACAGTAGTTTGTGGGAAGTTAGATACATAATAGTAGCATTATTGAGCTTGCACTTTTATTTGCCTCAGTAAAGCAAAATCTCAATGATTAATTTTCAAATAACTCGGGCATTCTTAACCTTTTAATCTCAAAACATTGGTTGTCAAGTTGAAAAGGAGAAGATACTTGGATAATATATAATAAACATGTTTCGTAGAACTAGATTAGCTGGTCTAAATAAAAAATGATCAATTTGTAGGTTGATGTTCTGAAGGTTTGCTACTGCATTGTTATTAAGTATAAGAACACTGAATAAAACTACACTGTTTTTAGATTGATGTTTTTGCATTGGAAGGGGGAAGAAAACTGATATGGTTAGGGTTGACATCAGGTGTAGTCTGTTATGCTACGAAAATGCATTTCGTAGGTTAATACAAATTCATGGTTGATAAAATTTTCTTGTGTAAATAGTTACACTACAAAATCATTTATCTATTCATATCCTCAGAAACTTATGTGTAAGAAATAAATAGTTTAGTTGCAGAGATTTAGAATGCTTTATTGTTAAAGGCATTTATTGCAGTACTGAAGTCTTTTATTGTTTGGTTTTCTTCCCATTGTATCACCCCATCATTTCTAATTCTCTGCTATGTTCAAATTATTACTGGATATCTTTTCTATGATATTCCTTCCTCTTTTGGCAACACAGTATGCTTTAAATTTATCAACTTTCTATACATATTGCTTCTGGTGATTTTACTTAATTAAGTACTATATATCTAAACTATTGTGTCCTGTCATTCTTTTAGAGATCATCACCCAGATAATGTTTTTACGTCAATGGAGACAATTATGACCCTTGTTCTTAAAGAAAGTGAAGACATCTCGCCCGAGTTACTATCTCCAATCTTAGCTAGTGTGAAAAAAGACAATGAGGTTCTTACCATATATCTAAGAGTTGTCGTATTTTGGTATAACTGGTTCTTATGTTTCACTGACTATCTGTTCTTTTTTTCCAGGAGATACTGCCTATTGCCCGGAAATTGGGTGAGAGAGTGCTTGAAAGTTGCGCTTCTAAGGTTAAACCTTATCTGATTCAAGCCGTGAAATCCTTGGGGATATCATTAGATGATTACAGTCCAGTAGTTGCATCTCTTTGTCAGCAAGAGACATTGAGTGCTTTTGAGCAGGGTGATGACCATGTCACTGCAGAACAGATGGTAATAGTTAAATACTCAAGATTACATTCTTTTATATACATTCATTATGAAAATTCTTTTCACTGGCTACACGTTTTATCTCTTGCATTATGGAAGGATCTTAGTGTTATTACCTAATATGTCAATCAAGCTAATTTTTATTCTCGTTGTATAATTGAATTGTACTTGCTGGTTCTAAAGATTTCCTATACCCATGTAATACAGGCTGAGGAAAACAATTTGGAAAAGGTTTCTTTGGAAGACTCTGCACAGGCATGTCATTCTTTTTCTTTTGTGTTTTATATTCAACCCATATTGTACCATAGACGTAATTCTATCCATATCTTATGTACTTTAAACAAATGACTATTTTTGGACTGTTGTGTTTCGTTCAGGTAGATAAAGAGATAACAACAAAGGAGGTTCCTGCGGAACATGTTGAACCGGCTATTGAGAAGTCCCCCAAATCAGCAGTGAGCAATGGCGTCACTCAGACTGGAGAAGATGCGTCGTTGTTGGATTCAGACTCTAAGCAAGAGGATGATCATCACGGTGACCAGTCAAAGAGTACCAATTCTTTGAGCAATGCTGAACCTGTTAATATGGAGACTGACAAGGTAGAATGTAAGGTAGAGCAAACTCCCAAGAGAAGAGGAAGGAAACCTAGTTCTTCGAAATCACAAGAACCTTCTGATGGATCTCAGGCTGAAGGTGAGAAGGAAGCAGAGGAACTTTTGGACAATCATAAAATTAATAGCAAGGACGATGTCAGCTCACCTTGCGTGGAACCTTCTAGTGAGGCAGCTATTCCTTCCGTCCATGAAAAAGACACCAAGGTATTAGAGAGTGAAGTGGGGAGTATTGCATCTCCATCACCAAGTGTGGACCTTCCTGAAGAAGGTCGTCCACGAAAGGTTGGAAGACCGAAAAAGAAAGAAACCTTAACCAAAGACTCCACACCTTCTGCTGATGTCGTTTCTAAAGAATCCAAACAGGCATCTGAAGGAACAA
Source organism: Pelargonium australe (assembly GCA_036897465.1). NCBI lineage: Eukaryota > Viridiplantae > Streptophyta > Magnoliopsida > Geraniales > Geraniaceae > Pelargonium > Pelargonium australe. The sequence goes on along the minus strand of JAYMTH010002065.1, from coordinate 9,075 downwards.
GTGACCCAGAAGTAAAACCAACAAAACGGCCTGGGAATAAACCTGCTGCTGGAGTTTCTAATGAAGATACGAGTCCTGCTACATTTGCATCCAAAAAAGAAAGTGGCACTGCAAGTGATTCGGAGGTAAAAGCATCGAAGCAGTCAGCTAAGAAGGTAGAGACTACTGGTGATAATGTAGATGGGTCTTTAAAACATCCAGAGGATAAGAAGAAACGAGGACGTACCAAAACTGTTATTGAGAAGGACGCAACAAAGTCATCGACTAAAGATGACAACAAAGTACTATATAGTAGCTTTAGAATCATTTCTTTTTCATTTATATCAATGATGTGCTTGTTCATACATTAGGACTCCATTTTAAAAGCAGATATGTTTTGAATTGTAGGAAGCAGTTTCTTCACCAAAGTCTAACACAAAATCAACTAAAAATGAAAATCAGTTGGAAGAGACCCCTCAGACAAGTTCCAAGAGGAAGCGTACACCGGTTGTAGAGCAAGTAAGTATTTTCTAAAACTTGGTTTGAGTTTAAATCTTCTTTATATATTTGGGATGATGGCTTTGGCACATGAAGGATGTGACATTGGAGATTCATTGGAAAGTTGGTTTGGTTGATCAATCTCAGTGGACAATTGGTGTGATTTGTTGGAAAGCTATAGTGCTATACATTGTCCTTGTGATTTCTAGTTCTATTTCATAATAGTTATGTACTTGGCATAAAAAGTAGTTATATCTTACTTTTTGTCTCATTGTTGTGCTGTTTGAATAACAACTGAATTGATTTCCATGTCAGGCGTCCGGTGCAAAAGACGGTGAGGACCTTGTTGGCTTAAAAATTGAAGTTTGGTGGCCAAAAGATCGGACGTAAGCTATTGACTATTTCTGTAATATACATTTATAAAACAATAATGATAACACTGTAGTAGACATAAGCATTTGATTCATGCTTTTACTCGTGGACAATTCACACATGTATTATTGCCAAAAAAGTTAATTCCACGCTGTAGTCTAAATATTGCATGCATAATTTCATCATTCTGGGTAATTTCAATCTTGGAATACTTTTCTGATTAGCTCCTAATCGCCAGAATGAGTTGCTGCTGCAATTTTTTTTTTCAGGTTTATCAGTGGAACATTTCTGATGTTTATTTTTCAGCCTATTAAATTAGGAATTCTTACAGTCTGTTACTACTGATTTTGCTGCTGTTTTTTTACCTAGTGTTGTTTGTAACTTTGGATTTAAGTCAGAGGTGGCACTTTTGCTGTTTAGGGCATGATTTTCTCATTTATCTGTTTTGCAGATATTATGAAGGGGTTGTTGATTCTTATGATTCTGTCAAAAAGAGGCACAAGGTTAGATGTAAACTATGAATGGCAATGAACCTAGGTTATATTGTGTACCGTTGAGAACCTCCACTCAAAGAGAGCTATATTCTCTGCTTGTGTTCTATTAAAGAAGCTCATATCTTACTTGATTACTGTTTTGTCATATAGGTTTCGTATATTGATGGTGATGAGGAGGTCCTAAATCTTAAAAAGCAAAAGTGGAGACTTGTTGAGTCAGATAAGGTGAGTTACTGCTTTATTGATGTTTTGCTGTGCAAAATATCTCCATTCCCATAAATGTGCACTGATATGTTCTGCTAACAGGGTGAAGGTGCTGATGAATCAAGTCCTGATGCTTCATCTGATGTGTAAGTTTTGCTCATTCAGTTTATGGTATTTAAATTATGCTATATATTCTTTTAAACCTACTCTTTATACACATAACTTTGGCAACTGAGATATAGTTCTAGTGGAGTGGAGTTCTCTTGCCTTGCTTGTTCTGGTTAGAATTTTGAACTATATGTTGGCCAATGTGTTGGCAAGGTTTAGTATGTGTGTCAATGTTATGAGCATCGGGTGCTGACTCTGTCTACCATATTAGTTTTGTGGGCTTAATCATACGTTTTGAAAATTGCTATTCATACTCGTGTAATTTATATGTGACTCCAGTTTATGTTTCCAATCTGTCACCAAATATTTTGTCAAAGTTAAACTCTGATATATTCTCGTATATCGTATCTGAGTTATCAGATTATGTGGTAATGAACGAGCTTCTGGCAATGTTCTTATACTTCAATGGTTTGAGTTCTTAATTCTTAAAATGCAGCAAGTCAACAGTGCTACCAGGCCAAACAAGAAACTTTCAAATATTGATTCTTGATTCAGATTCACATGTTTATTGGACTTTGCAGATTCACATACCAGAATTTGAAAATTATATATTTGATTAAGAATACCAAATTATCAATGTGAAGATTAAGATAATTTTTTGTATGTGCTCATTTGTTTGGTTAACTGCTACCAGGCCTCAGAAAAAGAAAGCGAAAACAAATTCCGATTTGTCTGCAACAAAGCAAGGAAAACTGGATGCATCATCCAAAAGGTAGTAACGTATTGCAATGTGTCTTTGGTTTCTTTTTTGTTTTGATTTTAAAGTAAAATTTTGATTTGATTTGTAGGGGCGGAGGGTCTTCCTCTAGCAAAGCTAAAGGTTCTGCTGCAAAACCTGGTCGGAAGTCAGGAGACGCGGGTCGAGTTGATGTCAAATCCAAGGGTGAGGTCTTGAAAAAATCAGACGATGACAGTGGTAGCAAATCTAAAGTTCAAACCCCCAAAGGTGGCAGCAAATCGGTTAATCTCTCCAAAGCCGCTGCCAACAAATCCAAGGATGATGATACCGGCACAGCTAAGAGCAGCAAAACAAAGGATGTTGAGATCACACCAAAAACTTCCTCTAAGACCAAACAAGACACACCGAAGACCAAATCCAAGCCAGACACTCCAAAAGCTGTTAACAAATCCAAAGGTAAAACCCCAAAAGGTGGCGGGAAATCTAGTGCCAATGGCAACAGCAAGGTGAAATCTGGCGCATCAAAGGCAAAGGAGGAGAGTGAAGACGTGGAGGAGGCCTCGTCTGATGAATCAACCGAAGAAGCCCCAGAAAGTGTGAAAGGGAAGTCCCCCGAGCCGTCAAAGGCACAAGGAAGCGAGGCAAAGACGACAGGAAAGAAGCGGCGAAGAGGTGCTAGAAGCTGATGGAACATTGGATTTTTGGTGTCAGCATCATCTACCTGCCCGTGATGGAATTTTGTCAGTAGCAGCTTTGATATGTGGTGCGGAAATGCTGCGGTTGGTCAACAAACAGTATGCCATCCTCCTCCTCCTCATTGTTATATTCCCAGTTAGTGTAGTTGATAGGGGTTATTAGGTGCCCTGGTTGGTTCTATATCATATTTATTTTAACATGGTTGGTATTTTTATCTAGAAGGAATTAAACTGTCTTTGGGGGTTAGCTTTTAGCTTTTTGAAAGAATTGACTTTGATAGTTATTGCCTGATAATCAGCTATAATTGCATATCCATTGCTTTGCAATTTTTAGTATTATTTTTGTCGATCAGTTGTGCTTTTGATCCCCATACCAATTGTTTGTATTGTGATTTTGATCTTGCGATTGACAGATGATGACTAGATTACGAAACAACATTTCATTGTGTTGTTAACACATCACTTGACGATCAAACATATCATTCAGCTAACCGCTTTCATTTGTCCATAATTTGGTCAGTCATGTCATGTAGGTTTACAGCTCACGACATCGCCTGTAATATGGTCATTTTTATCTTAATAATCATGAGGTTTTCGAGGGCTCGACATATAGATTTATCCTCATTCGAGCCGGGTGGGAGGAGAAGGGCAGCAAATTTATTTCTATCAAGTTCTAACGCAACTGCATTTACTAATACTCAAATTCGGGATCTCTGGTTAAGCTGAAATAACCCTTTACCAGATGACACACATGCTTAGATAATTTATGGTTCCGTTCTTTTGATTTTATAATAAACTAGACTCTATTAATTTACGGGTAAGAATATTATAATATAAATATAATGCATCACTTTTAATATATATACTTGGAAGTCAGTACCGGAGCTAGTAAGCTTTCGTGCTTATTTGTTAAGTCTGAATCCGACTTACCGGAGGTGCCACTGATTTTCGGTTCAGTTTGTTTGTTTTATTAGTCTACCAAGTCTTCTTACATGTAAATTTATTACTCCGTCTCAAAATGAGTGTCTTGTTTATATAATTTTTTTTTCTCAAAATGAGTATCATATTTATATTTTTAGTATATTATTGTTTTTTTTTCATATTATCCTTATTATCGACAAATCTGCAAAAAAAAATGAAAACAAGACACTGTTTTAGGACGGATAAAGTATAATTTTGAGGTTGATGGAAGTAAGTAACGGTTGAATATGAAGAATTGGTGAACACATTTTGAATAAAATAACAAAAACTATATTGATAAATGAGTCTTCGCCAAGCTGTTACTCTAAAGTTATAGTCCAACGGCAATGGTTGGCCGTTGGGGGAAAGAAAAGTCGATTATTGGGTGGACTAAGTCAGAACAAATAAACTTATAACGTACATTTTTTTTTTTTTTTTGAGTAATCCTCGTAATGTACAACTAGCTTTGGATATATACGTTTTCCAGCCGTTAATTTCAATACATCCACCAAAAGTTATATTAAAAGTTGTTAGAATTTTTTTTCACCAGCAAATGTACTTTGTTAAAATTTCGAATTAAGGAAAAACAAGTACAAACACAAAAGAAAACAACAAAAAGATTACATCTCTTAAGAACAACCAAACTGAAAAGATTACGTCTCTCGAAATTCCTGACGATCACGAAACTGAAAATATCTGAGTCGATCAACCCAACTTGCTCTGATTGTTTATATCGCAGAGTTCTTTGATAATCTAATCTTCTGTACCTTGACTGATCATACAAGAAGACTTACCCAAATTCCAAGTACGATAAGCAGCAACTAAGCTTGAGTGATGAATATCCGAAAAGTTCAGGGCAGGGGGAGGAGGCTCCTGGTGAGGGGTGTTGCTAGGCTTGGAGCGAGCAGCCGAGGCCTGCAAAAAGCCGTGGGATTTGGTTCAAGCAAGAAATTTTGAGGAAAAAAGCTTAGGGTAAGACATGAGTTGCCTCTTGTGTTTAGAATGTTGGGATTTGGCTTTAGGAATGGTGGTAGATGGGAGAGAGAGAAACTCGGGAAGATGATCTGTCACAATGACATCTCTGAACATGTGCAAGGAGGTTTGAGCAGGCTCAATGGTGCTGACTGGAAGTGACCGGATGCACGAGCTAAAGAACACTTCCTTTGTCAGCGCAAATATGATTGAAAGTGATACTGCTCCATAACTTTGGGGGCAAGGCTTGGATGGACACTCAACAAAAACGACTGACTGCCATGATCGAAGAAAGGGCTATCTGGTATGAAAAGAAAGAATCACCTATTGAGCCAAGCTCATGAAGTGATTTCCATTGCCTTGAGAGCGTCTTCATCCACAAAGAAGATCATGAAGACTCTACAACCCAACGGATGCACTGAGACGTCAAAAATACCTTCGCTGATGAAGAGCTTGTTTAGCATATCCGGGTCAAACTCCAATCTTGCAGTTGCGATGATGTGCCACCTGAGTTTAGATGCAAGTGAGGTAGAAATAGTCGCGACACAACCATTATCGGTTGGCAGCTGAATGCCGGAAGAGATAGGTCAGCCGAAGCTAGGTGGCGAAGGAACCACAATACTTTTCCCCCTCGAAGCATCCCTGGGTTGTTCAAGCAAGGGACGTCTGGCGAAGCTAACAAGCAGTCGGTGATTCTCAATGTGAAAGTTGTTCAAAGCGAAGATGAGTCTAGCCGCAACCTCGATGTTCTTCATACGCACAAAGTCAAATCTCCGCCTTATGGAGTTTGGGCGATGAGTAACAAACACATCGACAAGGATCCTATGAGAACTGAATTTTTTTTGCATTCCTATATTGTTGATGTTTTCCGGTAGATTACACACATACAAGGTCACGCCAACTCATCTTCGCGCTAGAGAAGCCACAACTTGTCTTGGTGATTGAAACAGGTTGCTGTTGGGGTCTTAAGCTATGGTCAGAGAGGAGGACCGATGAAGGCCGTCAGCCTGTTGAGAAACAAGGTCGGAGAGAGGGCTGATTGGCGGTGATCGGCGAGGAGCAGAATCGTCTGAAGTTTTGGACGAAGAAGAGCTCCACGGGTGGTCGTTGGGCTGCTAGGAAACAGGGTCTGAGAGAGGAATTATAGGGGGGCGGGCTGGGGGGAGAGGAGCCAACCGCCGGGCGGCGCACCGCTAGAGTATCCCAGCTTCATAGAGACCAATTCCAATATCCTTCCATCTTAGTTTATGTTTTTAGTAGTAGTGTTTCTGTTGTGTTCTTTGTTTAATTTATCATGTTTCCTTTGAACTTGTGTGCTATTGTCGATTATAATATATACATTATTCTGTTTTTCGGGCAATTTCCCCTTCATATATGGTTACCTGTTGCCATGAGACACGGATTCACTACTATAAATTCGGGCCAGGAAGTCCCCCTTTGCCAGCTCTTATTACAGCCAAAATTTTGTTAATTGGACATCACCAAATGGCCAGAATGTACAACCATATTTCTACTATCTATTATTCAAGACAAATGTTTCTTGCACAAAATAGAAAATAAACAATAAATTAACCTTCCCAACTATATCTAAAATGAGTTAGTTGTACATAGATTATGGGTGAACGCTATTATACAACAAATTATGGGTGAACGTTGCATGCTAAACCATAGTTGACACCTCTATCCACTCTTTGAGAGAACCCCGGCAGCAAACAGAAGGTTCCTCCGCGAAAACTGCACGTGCGCATAATAAGATACAGAAAATGTGGTTATGATAGCTTTATAGTATATAACAAAGCACACGACGAAAGACTAGATGGTCCTATGAGAACAATTAGCCAATTGTCACATTACCTGTAGAGAGTAAACTGGAGTAGACTTTGTATGCAGAGTTTTCAATGATCTTAGCCTATTAGTGTTTCCACTTTTGCTGTTGAAAACCAACAGTAAGTATATCGGTCCAAGTGAAATAATTGGAAATTGAAAATTCTCAGCTACAAAAAAAGAACTTACTTGTCTTCAGTTCTTGGGGGCTTTGTGCTTGTAGTTACATCCCATAATTTTACAGTGGAATCAGCTGATCCTGATGCTAGAAGTGATCCTTCACAGCTACATGTGCAATAATAAGGTAAACAACAGTTCGAGCAATTCAGCTTACTAGTTTTATCAGAATGAAGTTCAAGGTTGGCAATTGGTAATTACGAGAAAGAAAACAAACCTGAAAGCAAGTGTCCAGACACATGATGTGTGACCCATTAGAGGCATAACGCATCTACCGTTTGAGAGATCCCACATCATGATTGTGCCATCTTCATCACCAGATGCCATATACCGACCATCGGGTGACATTGCCAGAGACAAAATCATACTCCTGTGACCAATAAAAATCCTAACGCACTCCCCACTTTGGACATCCCACAATCGAACGGTTTTGTCGCTAGAGCCAGTGGCAATGTAGTTACAATTGGCATGCCACTGCACACACTGAATATACAAGAGAGATCAGAACGTCATTCATACTGCTAGTCTCCATAGTTACTTTGTACATTTCTTTCAATGTGAATGTTTGACGTCTCAGTGCACACACACACACAGATAGCAAAGGCGTAAGAAAATACTCACATCAACATCAGACAAATGCCCTGCCATTATTCTGAGAGGTTGTATTCTGTCCATTGACCAAACCCTTGCAGTTCGATCATGTGAAGAGCTGGCAAAGTAATGCCCCACAGGACTAAACTGTGCACACAATAAAAAACAGGATATACATTGTATGAGAGGCACAAATATGCCAATGAATTAAGGTTGTAGAGAAACTCAGTTTTTGGGGCTCTGGAAAAACCAATTTGCAACCCCAGTAAAAAAATAACACCCATAAATATGAATTTATAAAGAGCCTTAAGTTTAAAACAAAATTACAGTATATTAAAAAATTAAGAGAGTTTCTTGATCACAATGAATTGCATGCCAGAACATGTTTGAGTAGGGACAGGAAAGTACCTAGCGATTGGTAGAAGAAATGTCATTAAAAACAATAATGGCTCATCCAAAGTACAGATGAGTAGTTGAAATGAGTGTGCGAGAGAGAAACAAAATCAAATTCTCTAGACAGACCATGCACTTATAGGTCCAACCTAGGACAGCGGATCCAAATATCAAGTTATTCTGACAAAGAAAGACACTAAGGTAGCAATTGGACTAGAATTTTTGTTCAGGAAAGGGAATCATGAATCAGAATCGGAATGAGATTCTCATTGTTTATGTTAGAATTATGGTTTTTTGGTCATGAAAATGGCTTTTTAGAATGGGAATCTCATTCCCATTCCAAAAATTCTAACCAAACGCTACATTATCTAGATGCAACCAAGAGTTGCAATTAAAACAATGGTAGGGTCTGCAAGTGTCCTAGGTGCCCCAAAACATGCATAATCAGATTCATAGAGTAAAGGAAACCATTTTGAAAAGCCCGTGTAATAAAGCCAAGCAATGGGGACCATATTTATACCTGAACATCCCATACAGGGTAATTATGGCCCTTGTAGCAAACAAGATTTGCATTTAGTTTTGTACTCCATAACCGAACTGCACAAAGCAATGTAAGAATTTCACAAGATTTATACACACACACACACACACACACACACACAAACAGAGAGAGAGAGCTATGCACTGAATTAGCGATCCTAGTAGACTACGTACTTGTTGAGTCTCCTGACGAAGAAAGAACAAAATCCCCCAAAGGACTAAAAGTAGTTGAGTAAACAGGTCCAGAGTGACCCTGGAATAATGTATAAGATCTTTTCCCACCATTTACATTGAGTACATGTTCACTAGTACTGTCATTATCACCCTGCAAAGGAGCTGCAAAAGAATAGGAAATCAGAGTAAGGAGGATTATATTATACACCCAAAAAAAATTGTAAGCCATGAAAGTTCAACCAAGAGTGTATATCTGCAATGAGCAACAACGCTGCATAGACACAGATACGGCGACACAATTTTTATAAAATCAAAAACACGATATGTTAAGAATACGTTCAATAATATATATATA
>JAYMTH010002064.1:0-13324 GCA_036897465.1 Pelargonium australe | reverse complement strand
TGTAAAATGGGATAGCTTTAGGAGGATTAAGCTCCCTCACCTCACCCACTTCTAATCCATTTTTTTCATTCACACTTCAAAGCTTTTTGGTGCTTCCAAACAAGACCTTAATCACAATATGACATCATTGATGACATGTACAATGAATATTACAAACAAAATTAGATGGAATTATCATAGATTTTGTCACATCTACAAACTCATATTACTAAAATCAAGTCAAAGCTTAATAGAGTGGGTGCATATGATAAGATCTAGTTTTGTTTAATGAATTAAATATTATTTTACTATTCTTGAAATTTAATGTCATATGCTCATCTTTTTATTTTTTTATTTTTTTTTTATATATATTTAGATTAGTTTTTGAGAAAGGAGCATCAAAACACAAATCACAAGAAGTCACCTAATTAAACTATAATTGATCCCTTTTTGGTTTGCTTTCCCTTCACTATTCTTTATACAAATTCAGCCCCCACAAAGCCAGCAACCAAGCATGGTCCTTGTGTCATATAATAGAGTAAAAACTTTATTATGGTAGTAATGTATACAATATTAGGTCCAAATTTTAATATTCACTCTTCCCGTAATCGCTTAAGCCAAAAGTCACTTCAAGCTTCAAAGAAAACGACACTCCTAACTTTGTCGTAAAGCACAGATTCAAGAAATTGAAATCAATTATAACTATGCAATTATCATGCTAATTATGGTCCCAACGTTTAAATCTCATGCAAGTAACACAAACGACACATATCTATCAATGAAAATTAGCTAAAGAAGTTGCTGAGGTTCTAAGCAACAAAAGTTACAGAGGTACTGATAAATCTGTGGAAGGAAAGAGAGGATTAGCAATAATTTCGGAACCTGATTCTTTCACTCTTGAGACTAAAGATAGAGAAATGCAATTAATAAGAACCCGAGTTCGAATAGTTCAGACTGCTGATTACCTTGAAGTTACGAAATGGAAAATTACATTGAAGCAACAGTGTTGAGAGTTTGCGATGAGGTTCTGGAAAATTTAGATGATCGAAGCCTATTTAAATGTAAAGGTCAGGTCTTACTTGATTGAAGCTTGCTGCCGGCCATCTGGGATTGCGAAGAGGACTATAGGCTTTGAAGGCTTCTGGAAGGGAACATCGCATCTGAAATAGCCTTTCCTCTCCAGCTGCAAAATATCTCCACGCTTCAAACTTCGCATATTGGAATCCCCAAGTGCAGCGGTCTCCTTTTTCGTGCATGGATTAAGCACGTCGATGAAGTCCTCTCCTTCTTCCAGCTGCAGCCACAAGAGTAACAAGCACCAATCGTTATTCAGATTTCCGACTTCACATTCCAAACCCAACCTCATAAACAGTGAGGTATGATATACTACCCCCCCTGACCTAAAAAATGTGATAGATACATGTTGGCCAAATGCCAAAGTTTATGAGTTGGAACTATTTAAACTTGCACAAAAGAAAATGCACCTAAAAATTATGCATATGATACCTATGTATTAGGTGATTTAAGAACATAAATTTCACAGTACATACAGAGTTCATCAAGCATAATAGACATTATTTATTTTTCCACGTAGTGACTTGATTATTGAAAATAACGTCATGACTATATATGCATATTACTCTTTCAGTTGCCTAAATATGAGAAATATATGTGGTTGAGCACTAAAGCATTAAATCCTTGTTGTAAAGATATGAAGCTTAGTAACGATGATAAGAGAGCCTTGTCTTCAAACACTGCTCAAGTTGCATAGAAAACCATTATTTCCATATCAATGCAATAATTATGCTCTATGTCACAATAGATCAGTCAAGGCAAATGTTTTCGGCAGTAAAATAATATGCTTTCTTCTTTAGTAAAAGTGAAAGTTAAACTTTTTCAGGCCAATGACCTTTTTAACCATAACTCGTTTAGAATAAAAGGCTGCTATAATTGAAGGAGAGCTTAAGAACCATTAGTTTATTAGCACATACCTTCTTCTTTGTGATAAGGTAGTCAAACTCCATCAATGAGAGGTTAACAAGTTCATCTGATTCAGGTAACCAGGTAAGCTTCAACTTCGTTGACTTGTAATCTTCGTCAAGATGCAATATTCCCGATAACTGTGTGATTTTTCCCTCTTGGTCCTTCTCAATTTTTTTTACTATAGCATTCCCCCAATCCATTAAAGTTATTTTCTCATCCACCGACATGAGTTCAGCATCAGCTTGTTCTATCCATATCCTCTTTGTGTAAGTTGTGGCCTTCTCACCAGCACCTTCATATTTCTTATGCTTTGGAATGATCCGAACAAATGGTTCATCAGGACCGTTAGTTAGGGTCAATAAAACGCGTCGCTCTTCAACAATAGCCGTATGTCTGGGACACACAGGATCAATAATCTTCTTATTAATCGTCCAGAGTTTGTCCCACTCCATAAGATTCAAATTTTTTGAAGCTCCCTAGGACAAAAGGATAAAATAAATAAATAAATAAATGAAATACAGATATCAAGCGTAGTTAGGTTTGAAACCTAAAAGCTTAATGAGCTATTAGGTGGTGTGACCTCATAAGTATATAAATTATAAAGTAGTCTCAAACTACACTTCAGATGCTTCAACACTCCCCGTCACGGGGAAGCCGAACACAATGGGTTCTAAGCGTGGACCAATAATTAACGGGGAGGCAACACAAACAGTAACAGGCAAAGGCCCAACCGCCCAAGACAAAATCAACAGTACTACCATGTTAAGTTCCCAATATATATAAATAGTCTATCTAGTTAGAGGGTGTGGCCCAACAGGTATATAAAGTGGTTTCAAACTCCACACTTTCAATGTGAGATACTTCAACTAACTTCAAACTAAACAATTAGTGAGAAACTATGACATAAACGAAACTAAGGAAATATATTAGCACAATCTGGATGATGCCAGTATGATGCACTTGTCTAAAACTCAATAAAAATGTCATAGCAAAACCAGAATGTTCTTTTAATTATTCAGATTTTGGTCATAAGAATCTTTCTCCCAACTTCTATTCGCTACTTTTTACTAACTACTCAATAATACTGCAATACTAAATGGTCTGAATTTTACTCAAGAGCAGAAGTAAAAGCCAAATATATTATTACCTGTTCAAGAATAAACTGTATCAATGCCTCAATTTTGAGACCTCTGCGCACAATTCCTTGGACAGTTGGAAAACGAGGATCATCCCATCCATCAACCTTCTCATTCTGGACAAACCAGAGAAGCTTGCGCTTGCTAAGAAGTGTGTAAACCATATTCAACCGGCTAAATTCATAAATGAGAACCTTTCTAACTCCCATATCCTCTTGAATCCTGTAATATTGAGCATTCCGATCATGGTATTCACTAGATCTCAATGCATGAGTAATGCCTTCTATAGCATCAACGAATGGGCAGGCAAAATCATAAGTTGGATATATCTTGTACTTGGCCCCAATCCTATGGTGGGGAAGTGGATTGCATCGGTAATAAACTGGATCTCGTAGTGATTTGTTTGGATCTTGCATATCCAACTTTCCACGAAGGCAGCACTGCAAACCCCTCTCTGACCCTGCAATCATCTCCTTCCATAATTCCATATTCTTCTCTAAGCTGTTGTTTCTACATTTAGATTCAATTCCATCCATCCTTTCTTTCTGCATTTGCTCCCGTGGTGTATCATCAATATAAGCTTTACCCTCCTTCATCAACTTTTCAGCCATTTCCATCAACTGAGGAAAATAATCTGATGTGTATGTAACAGTTTCAAAATTAATACCCAGTGTCTCAATGTCCTTCAAGAGATTGTCCACAAACTCGTTACTTTCCTTGGCAGGATTGGTATCATCAAAACGAATTATCAACTTCCCTTGGTAGCGTTGAGCAAAATACTGGTTGAGCAATGCTGCTTTTGAGTGACCAATGTGAAGATAACCACTAGGTTCTGGAGCAAATCGCAAACGCACTTTCCCAATTTCAGCATCGGGAAGATCTACTTCAAATGCAGGCCTGCTGCTTGGTTTTCCCTTTTCAGAAGTATCCCCATTTACACTTTTTGATTGATGATTAACAACCTGCTGCTCTTTTGATTTGGGTAGTGATTGCTTTCCCGAACTTTTTTTGCCAACATATGTTCCTGTGACTTCATTCAAGGCATCACTGTATTCCGCCAATATTGAATTGAACCATCTAACCAGATTTTGATACTTCTTTGACTTTCTAAGGCTTTCCCACCTCAGCCCAGCCCCTGCAAAGAATAATATATCAATAATAATAAAAACAAATAACTTCTCATTTTGTTTGAGTAACTTGTGATGTATTATTAACAATGGGAATACCCAATTTATACTATACAAGAATTTCCTATTTATCAAAGTATTTCCTCTTTTCTACAATTCTAACATAATTCTTCATAGGGAATGCAACCAAACCAACCGATCAAAGAATCCAAGGTACCATTTATTAAAATAGCTAATGGTTAAATGTTCACTTAGGATGAAAACAAGTTTCAAATCCACACCTCCATTACCACAATGATGAAGCCTTATCACTTGTTTGGGCAGCTTTTAAGGAAACAGAGTGTAGGTCCCTCAAAGGAACAGCATCATAATTCCAAGTACAACATCCATCTTTTACCTCTCAAGAAAGAGATTTTTCATAACTTATCTCCAGAGTGTCATTCAAGGATAGACCAAAAAACGACCCTAACAACTAAATATCTGAATTCTAGGCAAATTATGGATTCTGCAAATGCATCACTAGCAAGGTTTTTATTTTTCCTTGCCCCTCATAACAAACAAGGTAAATAGATAGGAAGCTTTACCTGCAAGACCGGCCCATATAGCTATGTCCGCAATGGACAAACAATACCCGACCAAAAAAGTGCGCTTCTCTAGATACTCATCAAGATATTTGCATACATTTTCAAACTCTGAACCTATTGCAAGAGTAGGAGCATAGTCCAGCAATTCATCAATCTGAAAAGAGAAGGGAAAAGAAAATTTATAGATCATGTAGGCAAAAATGTTGTATCCTTATCTTCAGCAAATGAAAGGAGGATCACCTGACTAGATTCGAATGCATCCACTCCATAAAAGTTGGGGATTTTGGCAACTCGTCCGACATGACGGAGAAGTACATATGCTCCATGGAGTTTCTTCCTGAAACGTGGATCAAGTTCATGTTTCAGCACAAGAATTAAAGAGGGGAGAGGAGGAGAGAGTCATGAGGTGTTGTTTGAGATCCCCAAGGCGATTCTTTCTCAGATAAGCTTCTTGCCTATGAGAAGTACATAAACCTAAACTTTCAAAGATTTTGAAGACATTAGTTTGCAAGGCACCATTTATGTTTAAGGCATTTTATCTTAAAGCTTGATTAAATTTTATAGTCTCTTCATCCTACTTTTGATAATCTCCCATCAAAAAGTGAAGCTGAATGTCAGTTAATCTTGTAGTTTCAACTTTCAACAATGCCCATAAGAAACTCTACAACATAACTAAGATCTTTAACAAGAGTGATAACTTCTAAATAAACTAACCTGACAAAATACAAAATCAACTCTAAACAATCACGAAGAGAATAGAAAAGGCAACAAAAAAAGAAGAAGCAATAAATTAGTACCCATCAGATAAGAGCATAGTGGGAGCAGAACCAGCAGAGAGAGAGGCGTCAACGGGCAAAGAAATCCCCGCAATCTTAGCGGCAGCAATGACAGAAAGTGGTGGACTTTCTGCCGAAAATAGCAGCTGCTTTATCTCCATTTTCACCACCTACACCGCATATTACCCACCAGTACATAACTAATCAGAAGAAACACTTTAAAAATGAGAAATTGAGAGAGATGATTAAAAGACAGGTCCTTGGTGCATGCAACTTCATATTTAGCACACACATTTTCATATACTTTTTACCAATTATAAGCTAAAATCTGTAGTCATAAGGAGAGAAAAATCAAAATCACATTTCTAATATGAATCTGGAGCCAATTTGATACCTCAAATCCATTTTTTTAAAATCAATTCCAAATTCCAGTCAGCATTAAACCTCCAGATTATGAGACTAAAACACTCTCACCCTTCGTTCATTATCTAATTAACCAAACAGTAACAGACAAAAATCCCAAATTCTCAAACATTCACCAGAGAGACTACAATTGATCAAAAACAGTTCTTCCCGATGACATTTACTTTCGAAAAGCTTAAAATCTAAACATGAATTTTCTTACAAAAAATAGAAGAGTAAGAGAGAGAACTTAGCTATTCGCAGTAATTAAAAACCGAAATATATGCAAAAACCTGCCTCGTGTGAATCTGGAGAGTGAAAATGTGGCAGCGTCGATGGAGGATACGGCGGCGACGCGGCAATCAGCGGCGGCGGAGTGATTTTGGTGAAGAAGCTTTGGTTGGAAAGAGAATAAAATGAAGAGAACGCAACGCGACTGAGTGACTCAGTGTCTGTGGTGGCGAGTTGATTTTATAGTTTGTTTCGCGGAATATTGCAATGGGCTGTTTTTTTGGGCACATTGGATATTGTGAAAAAAAAAATCACAGCCCACCTGATTTGACTTACCAATTTACCTTTTTGACCCTCTTTCCCAAACTTCTAAGTACTTTTAACCTAATTTGGTTGAATTTATGCTTCTTTATTTTATACTGGCTAATTGATGAGCGGGAGATACAATTTTTCATTTCGACGACGATTATCACATCTAGATTTACGTATTCACGTGTAAAATCTGTTCTCTTATCTAGTTTGCACGTGAAAAGAAGTGTTTAGAACCAAGCGGTTTAAGCGCTTTAAATTTTATTTGAGTTCTCGAGTTCTAGACTCTTTGGCGACGGTATAGAATAAAATTTATAGGTTCAAAAGGGAGAACGACCGTCGGTTGTGTAGCTCAACCGATAAAAAAAAAAAGAGAAATTTGTCACATAATTTTAGAACTCAAAACTTTGTAGGTTAAGTTACTCTCATTTTCATGCACTCGAAAACTCGAAAAGACAAACTATCTCATCAATCTTGACAACACAGGATACAGAAATGCATACAAAATTTGTCAATCTGAGACCAATTCTTATTCATTCGGATCCGAAACAGACTACAACCGAGACTAAACTGCAGTTAGTTCAAACATTCAGACAACATTTTGTCAATCTGCTAACAAATTCTTATTCGTTCGGATTCGGAAACAGACTAATTCAGACTAAGCTGCAGTTCAGATGCCGAGAAAATGAAAAATCCTATGTACAACTTGCAACAACAAAATGCAAGAAAATTAAGGTAAAGCTACAACAACACGAAAGAAAACGTACTACTCTGGCCAAGTTCGCGATCTTTATTCTTCCTCGAGGAGAATCTTTAAGCTCGCTTTAGCGCTGCAGCAAGTTCGACAGATATGATGAAAGTAGACTTGCCCTCCTCCCTCATGTAGCGTACGTCACCGTTCATGAGCTTGACCAGTTTTCTGCTAATGAGCAAGCTGATGCCCTCCTCGGATCCTTCACTATTGCCCCCAAACATCTCGTTCAGCAACGTTTCTGGTATGCCACCTCCCGCGTGAGTTATCCTGTTTTCAACGAACAATTCCAATCAAGTTACGATTACTTTAGAGGACCAACTCAACTCAAAACTTTAGTTGACAGTTGAAGATCCGATATTCGCTTTATACTCTCAAGTCTCAACAATTTCATGTATGCAAGAGGCCTACACTTTCTTTAGTAGGCTTCAGGTACTTTAGGTGACTCGAAAAACTTAAAAATGATGAGAGTACCTGAATTCAACGAGTGCAAGATGAACGGATTCTCCTAGCTGGTCTTTGGTCAAAGTAGTTGCAAGAACAAGCTGGCCTCCCGATGGTGTAAAATTCACTGATATTGCCAAGAAATCGGCTAAGACCTGTTGAAGCCGAAGACTATCTCCATATAACGTTTCAGTCAGTATGTCTTCTTCAGCATCATTGACTACATGAATACTCTTTCCACTGCTCTTCATCATGACTTGACTCATGGCGGCAACCAATATGTCGTGCAGAGTAAATTCAACCATTTCAAGATCCAAAAACCTGTTCACAATGTAACGAACAAGAATTATAAGTTTAAAACGATGACAGTATATCTGATTTGAGAAAGATGTAAAGCACTGGTTATAAGCATTTTTCGAATCAAGAAACTCATGCGTTCAGAGATAATCCACGAGTCACTCCAAGAATCTAAGGTTGGTAAAAGTGATACGAGCTGCGCGTACGAAAGGTTCAAAGCCTATTTAATGGATGATATAACTTAAACATAGCAGCACATTATGCATGATTAAGTCCCATGAAAAATAGCAAGGAAAGTACTCGTAGTAAAAGAAAAGGGACCGTACCCTTCAATGATTCTATCAATATCTGTGTCATCAAGAATCTTCCCAAGTTGGCGCTGGCAATGGGCACTGGTAAGCAGAAGCTGCTTTTGCTCTTCTCCAAGCTCAGTACCTTCCATCATTTTCCGAGAAAATATGATTCCAGAAAGGGGATTCTGGATTTGCCTTTTAATGTAAGCCAATGTTTTCAATCTCTTCAAAGAAGTTTGCTCTGTTAACCTCTGGACATGAAGGGCTTGTTGCAACTCTGGGCTTGCTAGCTGCAAGAAGCAAAAGACCCCGGTAACAGCACCGTCTCTGTCCAGTTTCTTACTCACACACAGCAAGCTTTCCACGTACTTCCCACTCCGTGTGAAGAACCCGAAAGGAACCTTGTCGGGTTCCTGGCCAGATATAGCGTTATTGAGTACAACACCTAAATTGACAAAAGCCTCTTGGTTTTTTAGACGACAACATGCCTTGTTGGTTCCAAAAACCTCGCCCAAAAGCATTTTATCTATTACATCTTCACGATCACACTCAGTTAACTTTTTCATTGCAGCATTCCATTCTGAGCACCAACCGAACTCATCGGTAGCAAAAATTGGGGGAATCAACGGGTTGGGATTTTGTATGATTGTCTTGTAATCTCCTTCAATCCGAGTGAACTTGTCCATGACTGTCTTCTGTGTAGTAATATCTTGAGCTACAAAACATACACCTACAACACTTTCATGAAGATCTCTGCTTGCACACGCATTCACAACCAAGCTGATTGGACCAGTATCCATCCTAGAACCGTGCGTTTTGATCTCAAATTGGATATTTTGCTCCTCTTTACCTGGTCATAAGTAAAAACATAACAGCCTGTTATGAAACAAATCTGTGTTGTACAAACTTTTTTACAATACAATGTAGAAGATAGAGAACATTCATGGAATATATACATACACACACACACACACATGAAAGCAATAACAGAGTCATATATCTGTGAATCATCTTATCTATATGTTGATAAAATATGTATTTAAAAGGTTCACTAATCTACAGACCAAAACAGGAAGCAAGTTCAGAATTAGAACATACCCTTCAGAGCCATTTCCAACAACTTCCTGACTACTTCTGTTGAAGCTTCTTCCACGAGTGAGAGCAAATGCTTCCCAATTGCTTCATCAACAGTAAGACCAGTTAACTCGGCAATTTTTGAATTCCACCCATTTACCAGACCATCAACATCAACCGCTAAGATAGGCACTGTAGCTGTTTCAATCAGACGGACCATCTCACTTGTCACTGCTTCCAGTTCTTGCATCCCTTCAATGTTGAGGTCACTCAACCTTGTGTTGATCGTTTTGGAGCTCAAATCCACGGTTTCAATATCTTTGAAAGCGTTCCTCAGGATAAGCTGCAGAGAATGGATTGCATCCATTTCATAGTCTTTCCACGGTAAGCTCCTTGTCTTAACGACTTCAAGAAAAGCTTTGAATGATGATCTTGGGTGCATCTTCCTACCATCATCCTTCCCATCAATTTCATGCTTCGCACCACCCCATCGAACTTCTGCAGCTGTGTGGGACCGGAACCAGAAAAGCATGTCCCGGGAAGTTATCCTTACAGCAGCCATTCCGCATACTACATCACCGAGAGCAAGAGCCCCAGGGAATCCAGCATCAAACAAGCTATCTGTACTCAAACCAGTGGAATCTCTATGGTACTCAGAAAGCCAAGAGGCTATATCGTGCAAATGAAAATCACTTGGAGTCATTCCCATTCTATATATTTTGTTCTTGTACAAAAGCGCGGCCCCATCGCATTTCACAAGATCCATAACATTTGGGCTCTGCGACACAATACCTAAAGGTGCATCTCGCATCAGCATATCGCACAGGAGTGTTTGAGTGCGCAAGATGTTCTTCTCAAGAATCTGATTTTCCAACTCCAGCTCCTTATTGACATGAATGGCGAATACTTGAGCTAGAAATTCGCAGGCATATCGAAGAGGGAAGGGAACAAACCTCGGGGTTGTGTTATGGCACACCACTAAACCCCAAAGCCTCTTTCTCTTCTGTGACTGGACAGCATCGGAGTTATCATCCTTTTCATCATCATCGTTCACCACAACAGCCATAACTAGAGACGCTATGGAATTCATGTTCGCCATGTACTGTAAATGGCAACTGTGTGGGGCTCTCAGCGTTGAACCACACAAGGTCAGCTCAAGTGGGAGCTTTTCATCTTGAAACACCTTCACGTGCTTTGCATGACAATCAACGATCAGACGGACCTTATTCTTCATGAATAAAAACCGAGAAGCCTGAGGGATATCTGTGGCTGGATAGTGCAATCCCAGATATGGCTCCAAGCCTGGCTTTGTAATCTCGGAGACCACTTCACCGTGATCATCTTCGTGGAATTTATAGGCCATCACCCTGTCATAACCGGTGAGTTCAAAGACCTCTTGAACCATCGTATCACAGAGCCTTTCCATGCTGCCACTAGGTAAAGAGTGCAACCTAGCAACTGCTTTGGCTGCAAGTTTGTAGGACTGCAAAGCGCCAGCAGCAGTCATGGGGACTTCATAAGGCTTCACCGGCTCAAAATCAATGATCAAGCTACCCGTCACCCTGTGGACAATTGCATAAAAAGGCTTCCCCGAAGTTTTGCAATGGACTAAGATAGGATTCAAGAGAGAAACCTCTGCAAACCCCAAGGCCTTGTGCAAAGCAGAGGCACTGGGGGCAGTGAAAATAGTCCTTATATCAGTTCCAATGCCGAGAACCGGGTGGTCCCCAACACTTGGAACCGCATGACTAACCATAGTCAGCATTTCAGGGGCATTCTTGCTGTAGGCAATGACTTTGAACGTTTTCTCATCCAAGGCTAACAAGCAGCCAAATGGCTGGATGAACTTTCCTTTCTGTATCTGATGGAGGTAAGTTGTGGTTACTTTGTCTGACCTTGGTAGACGGTCCTCAGTAGCTGTACTAGTAAAACGCACTGAACTCGAGTAGTCAAAAGAACTACCCGACTCCTCAAAATCAGCATGAAGCTTGGCATCAACTGTGGTCTGAGCAACAATCCTGGCACTGTGTTTTGATCGGCCAGAATTGCTCGACGACTGGCTAGGACCACTTGGTCTTGAAGAAGACATTTTCACCTAAACTAGAACCAAAGAAAACAAATTAACAAACAAATAAATAGCAGAAAGATGGAAGAAAAAAATACTCATCTAAAACCCTCAGCAAATTAACCGATTTTAATGTACAACATACACTTAAATCATTGATGTCGAAGCGAATAGATCTTCAAACCAGTAATGGAATCACAGATGCTCATATAAGTATATATGCATATAAAATGGGGAAAAAATACTCTCCTAAAACCCTCAGCAATAAGACCGGTTTCAAGTAGAAAATACACTAACAATACACAAAATAGAGGCCGAAGCATATAGATATTCAAACCATTAATGGAATCGAAGATGATTCTATATGTATGTGCATAAACATTGTCCTCACTCAGAGAAATCTTTTTGCCAATATTGATGCTGAAAATGAAAAATTCTCCCAAAACAAGTTACAATTAAATTCTAAGATAAGCAATTTCATTGATCATATCAATTCATAATTCAAACAAGTAACCTTTTTCCATTGGCATTAGAATATGATAATAGATACAGAGTACAGACTTGCAATAATAAACAACTATCAACAAGCCAAATATCAAGCTAGACAAGCTACTAAAGAATCAAAAACCCAATAATGTAATTTACACTTCAATAGAGCACAAGCACAACAATTTTCATTACTTGTTCTCTATAAGTACAACAATAAACCCAACAAAAGAGATTGTAAAGCTGACAAGTAAAGAAGCTAGAAACATACCCAACAACATGTTTAGCTTAACAGTCATAGATGTTGCAAAAACATTTAAAAATAAAATAAATAAATAAAACAAACTTGCTATCAACTACAACATAATAGTTCACAATTATACTGAAAAATTAACAAAAGCAGCTAAAGAAATCAAAACCCTCTAACCTTGGGCCTCAAGGAGCAGAGTGCAAGAACAAAGAGCAATCTCAGATCCAGCAAGAAACCAAGAGCAACATGAAATGGGAAACCAAACCAAGCTCTACCCACTACTAATAAGCATCAATTACACAAACCCATCACTCACCCACATGAAAAGCTACAGTCTTTGCCACCCCCCAGACCTAGATGACAGCTTCCTCTTTCCCCAATACCTCCAAACACTACACCAAACACACTGTCCCCACAATTTGGCAAATGGGTTTGGCCATGGAAAAGGAGAGAGAAATTGAGAGGCGGTTTGGGGTTGCAGAGAGATGGGTTTTGGGTTCAAATCAAACCCATTAAAGAAGCTATTGTTTACACTGGGAAAAGGTAGTTGATCACAACCCATAAATAGCAACAACTGGGGTTTTTTTAATTGTTGTGAGCAACTGAAACTGCTCCAGCAACTTTCTATTTAGGTCAGTCGGTTCCTAATAAAATAATGAAACAAAATCCAGCCCGAAGATTTGGATCAATCATGGTGTTGAAGGATATTAGTAAATTAATACATGAAAAAGATAAAAGAAAAGAATAGGCTCTTTGATTGTTGCTGCGAGGTTCTCTGTACAGTGACAAAGG
The DNA here is from genome assembly GCA_036897465.1 of Pelargonium australe. NCBI lineage: Eukaryota > Viridiplantae > Streptophyta > Magnoliopsida > Geraniales > Geraniaceae > Pelargonium > Pelargonium australe. The sequence continues at coordinate 345 of JAYMTH010002064.1, read as the reverse complement.
TCCAAGTTGGGACCAGAACAAGCCTACAATTCTAGCTTTTATATTAAGTTTCATGGGGAGGAAGGACTAGTAAGTAGTAACTTTGGCCTTTCACTATTTTATCACACTTAAAATTAAAGGATTGAATTTTGATTACTAGTGATTGGATAATTTTTTTCAAATCAAAAATTCAAGTGTGATACGTCGTCGTTTCAGGTCTTTTTTTTTCAAAGTCAAGGTTAAGGTATGATCCGGGTATTAGTCAAGGTCCAAGTTCAGAGTCCAAGATCCGAGTTAGAGTCCAATTTCTGAGTTCAGGTCTGAGCTCCGAGTTCAAGTGTGTTTTGGTATCAGTGAAGTCAGCCA
>JAYMTH010002063.1:0-13325 GCA_036897465.1 Pelargonium australe | reverse complement strand
AAAAGGATCGACATCATTCTGATCCACCAAACCGTAATGCAACATATGAGGTATCCTTGACATATCTAAGGATCATCTTCACCGTACTACAATGCTCCCTTCCTGATGGAGCTCGGATGGGGACTCGAATCCACAAACAGACCGTTTATTTGGGTCGTTCGAGGAGGGTACAAAAGAGAAGAATTCGAGGAGTGCATAGTACGAGACGGGTTCGAAGAGAGGGTTAAAAATAGAGGGCTCGTGATCAAGGGGTGGGCCCCACAAGTTTGATACCATCGCATCCCGCAATTGGAGGTTTCTTAACCCACTGCGGGTGGAATTCGACTCTAGAAGGCATTTGTGCGGGAGTTCCAATGGTAACGTGGCTGCTTTTTGCTGAGCAGTTTTATAACGAAAAACTTATCGTGGAAGTTTTGTTGAGGTGCACATGCCACTTGTGCACATGCACATGCCACTTGTGCACATCAAATGCGCACAAGTCATTTGTTAATAGATGATGAACTACTTGATGCTATATTTTTTTCATTACTTTTTACTTAGATCTCAACACATCGGATATGTACACTAACCTTATGTGTCGAGATTCTCTCCTAGGTCCTTCTCTTAGACATGGTCTTTAGTTCTCGATTGTGGAAGGATTGTTCGGAATAAGCACACAAACTCATTTGGTTTACTACCTATAGCGCTAATATGGAAACATAGATGCTCTTTCGTGTTTGAACGTAGACCCTTCCACATCGAGCTTCATCCCTGGCTCGGGACTGGAAAATAGGCCACATGAATGCTCATCCTCTAAGCTTACCTCAACTCAATCATTCCAATGGGATACCTTGAAGGGCTTGATTATGAAATCAGATGGAGGAGAGCAATTGTGTTTTAACAACATGATAATGGATCAATGTTCCTTCCCGTTAAACTGCTCTTCGACACTGGAAGCTGAAACTCTAGCTCTGTTACATGCTTTACTTTTTTGTGTGCATTTTAATATTAAAATTTATACATTCAACAATTGTGCGACTGTTCACGGGTGGATTAGGGAGGGTGCAATGTTGGATACAAGTTGAGGATATATATTTGACTACATTACTTTTTTTTTTTTGTTTAATAGTACTCTCTTTTGTAAATCTGCAATTCAGCTTGTAAAACGGACATATATAGAAGAAGCCCGTAGATTAGCTTCTTTTAGTAAAGTTGGTGTGTCCATATTATGGTTTAACCACTACTTTCGTACTCTGTTTAAAAAAAAAAGTCTAACATTTTAATTATGTTTTACCAAAATATGTAGGCCAACAGAATCTCCGACACAGAACCTTGTGCATGAACAATGTCATTTATTGTCACAAATTTGGTTCAAGTTCAACTCTTGTGCTGCCAAAAATATATCTTGTCATAAATTTGGTAACAAGAATCACATACAATATTAACTATAATTGATATTCATGTACCTATTAGTGGTCTCACATTTTAATTATGTTTTACCAAAATATAAAGGCCAAGAAAATCTCCTGCATAGAACCTTGTACATGAATAAGGTCATTTATTCATTTATTGTCACTAATTTGGTTCATGTTCAACTCTTATATATGCTGCCAATAATATCCCTATAAACTTATATCGCTTGGTATAGCATTGTCCAAGAATTTTGAGAAGGTCGAATTGTGCCTTGATGAAGTTGAATAATCATTCGTAGACATGACAATCATTCTTTAAAGACAAACTCTCAATGGTGTGAAGACCACAATGGACTTTTTTTTTTACGTGAGCCAAGTGTTTGTGAAGCTCGGGACTTTTAGGAATGATTCGCTCACACACAGATTCACATACTTGTGAATTATTATCTTGTTAACCGGATTCATTACTCTTACACCGAATGTGAATTTTCGTGCGCCGCACGAGTTTTCACTTAATATGTGTTTTTTTTTTTAAGAGTTTTCAAGTGAATCACGTGTCTAGATCGAAAAAAATCGCTGGACTACGACAACAAATTGTTTCTAGACCAATAAAGTCAAGAGCATTGCATCACAAGTATTTGTAAAACCTGTGAGCTAGCTCACCCCAATTCCCAGGACAATCTTGCCAAATTAGCTCACATGATTAACGTTATACAGCTTTGTCGGAGCTGTGTTCCATATGTGTCATAGCCCTCACAAAACGCACGACTTGACTCGCCGTTCCCAAGTCTAGAGTCAACCTGTGTGTAAACCCAAAAATAAATAATCCCCAAACCGCAGAGATTGATTAGAACCATTCAAAGAAATGACGGTCAAGCTTGCCTTGCAAGACCCGCCCATGCATCGATCCAGGCTTATTACATATATATCTACCTACATTGCCATTTCATGAAGTCATTGATAAATATTATTCACTCATCATCATCATCATCATCATCATCATCATCATCACCTAACCAATCTCCATTCTTGACCCGCCATGGCGGATCAGCTTCACTTCATTTTGATGCCACTCATGGCTCAAGGCCACACCATCCCAGTCATTGACATGGTAAGACTCTTGGCCCAGAACGGCATCTCTGTGAGCCTCATCACTACCCCGAACAACGCATCCAGGTTCGCACCAACAATGGATCGAGCAATTGAAGCTGGCCTCCCAATTCGCCTCGTTCAGATCCCATTTCCGTGCCGAGAAGTGGGTCTCCCAATCGGGTGCGAGAATCTGGACTCCCTGCCTTCCCGGGACCTCCTAAGAAGATTCTACCGCGGGCTCGACATGTTGCAAGAGCCATTGGAGCATTACATCGAACACTTGGTGCGCGTCCCGAGCTGCATCATATCCGACAGGTGCCTCTCCTGGACTTCCGAGACTGCGAAAAGATTCAACATCCCGAGACTTGTCTTCCACGGCATGTCCTGCTTTTCTCTCCTGAGCTCCCACAACATAAAACGCCACGGCTCTCACCGTTCCGTGGCGTCCAGCTCGGAGCCTTTCGAGGTCCCGGGACTGCCAAAGAGGATCCGGATCACGCCGGCTCAGCTCCCGGGTTCTTTCGTGTCTCTGCCCGATCTGGACGACGTGCGTGACAAGATGCAAGAAGCAGAGTCCTCAGCTTACGGGGTGGTCGTAAACAGCTTCGAAGAACTAGAGCACGGGTGTGTCGAGGAGTACAAGAAGGTCATTGGCAAGAAGGTTTGGTGCATCGGGCCAGTTTCGCTATGCAACAACGCGAGTATTGACAAATTTGAAAGAGGAAACAGAGCTTCAATGGGCGAGAGCCAATTCTTGGGATGGCTAGAATCCAAGGAACCACAGACTGTGGTCTACGCTTGCCTTGGCAGCTTGTGCCGTCTTGTTCCATCGCAATTGGTTGAGCTCGGGTTGGCCTTGGAAGCATCGAAAAGACCATTCATATGGGTGATCAAGACCGGAACCGAAAGGTACGCTGAGTTGGAGAAATGGTTATTAGAAGAGAGGTTTGAGGAGAGGGTTAAGGGAAGGGGACTTGTGATCAAAGGGTGGGCTCCACAGGTTATGATCCTGGCCCAGCCTTCGGTAGGAGGGTTCTTGACGCACTGCGGATGGAACTCGACCATAGAAGGGGTGTGCTCTGGGTTGCCATTGGCTACCTGGCCGTTGTTTGCTGAGCAATTTTTGAATGAAAGACTCGTGACGGACGTGTTGAAGATTGGAGTTGGAGTAGGGGTAGAGGTGCCTGTGAGGTGGGGAGAAGAAGAGAAGCTTGGGGTGTTGGTGAAGAAAGATGGCATTAGAGAGGCCATTGATGAGGTAATGGATGGAGGAGAAGAGGGACAAATTAGGAGAAAGAGAGCACAAGAACTTGGAGAGATGGCTAGAAAGGCCATGGAAAAAGGAGGATCATCTCAACTTAACATGTCAATGTTAATTCAAGACATTATGAATCTTTCTCGCCAATAAACGGATTATAGTGTATAAGGCTTGTGTTCATGCAAAAGACAAAAGTGTATAAGGTTGTCCTCTTGGGACAAGTGGGTTCAAAGAAAATTATTTTTGAATAGTTAGAATTACTTCTTGTTATGTGTTTTTCGGTTGTATATGTTAAAATTGATATGGTTACATCAAGCTTTCAAAACTTAAAAAACCAAATATTATTAGTAAAATTTCACTTACAGTTGTACAATTGGTCTTTTCGAAATTCATTAATAAATGTGATGACTCATTAAGAGAAATGGACCTCATTGCAGAAGAAGAAGAAGCCTAGACTTACATGTAGATAAGTGGGTTTAAGTCGGGAGTTCTAAAGCCGAATTTGAACCTAAATTGTTATACGCAGTCTAATTATGAAAATTAAGATTGGTATCATAGCCAACTCTACTTAATGACCCATCTCCATTGCCCCCGACTTAAATCTACCACCTACATAATAGCCAAGTATGTTGTCTTTTTTTCAACGTGTAAACGAGAAGAATGTTAATGTTACTCTCAACATAAGTTTGGCTATCCACATGCAATTCCATCTCTCTTATACAAATTTGCACAATAGTAAGGGTGTTAGGAAATCTCGCACCGATCAAATATGATGGAAGATCAAATCATTATATGTAACACAATTATACAAAATAATTTATATTGCTCCTAAAGTATGGAACACCAAAACTTTATGGATGATTAAAAGATTGTTTTTTTTGTACTTGAGACCTTTGATCAATTTGAGAACATGTGACATTTTCCCCAAACTCGATGAATCTATTGGGCCATTTTCGGCCGCTAAATCTTGGATTCAATATATAGAGTATAGGCCCAAACCTCAAGTTCAATAGTTCCCCATCCCAAAAGGCTCCAAAACAAAATCAGTGTTTGCAACAATGAGTCATAACTCATAACCAATCAATGACCCATAATTTGCAACAATGTAGTACATCAAAATAATTTACATAACAATTTGTCATTGGTATATGTTCAAATCAGTGTTTCAGACAAAAAGAGACAATTATACAGTACACAAAATGAGGCTCAGGCAAACCAATAAATAGATGTAACCTCACGAATTAACGTCTGCTCGGGTCTATTTCATTTGTACCGTTGTACGTTTTGACTGAGTTTCAATCACTAATTGATTAGTCGAGTCTCCTTGTCTGAGACAATACTATTTGAAGGACAAAACGTCTTGGATTAGTAGTGTCAAGTTGAGATAAGATGAACCACCTTCTTCAATAGCTCCCCTTGCAATCTCTCCAAGCTCTTTGGCTCTTTTTCTTCTTTCATGCCCTTCCTCTCCTCCATCCATCACCTCCTCCACAGCCTTCTTCACATCTTCCCTCTTCATCACCACCCCAAACTTCTCTTCCTCCCCCCACTTCAACTGAAATTCGGACCCCAACCCGACTCCAATCTTCAACACTTGCACTATAAACTTCTCGTTGTAGAATTGCTCCGCGAACATTGGCCACGTTACCATCGGGACACCTCCACATATCCCCTCTAGTGTTGAATTCCACCCGCAGTGTGTCAAGAACCCGCCAACCGAGGAATGGGACAAGATCAGCACTTGTGGAGCCCATCCTTTGATCAAGAGGCCTCTCCCTCTGATCCTCCCTTCAAAATCTGACATCCATTTCTCAAGCTCTAACAATTTGTCTTTGACTACCCAAATGAAAGGGTGCTTTGATGACTCCAATGCTAACCCGATTTCGATCAGCTGTGGCGCTGTGAGGCGGCTTTGGCTGCCCAGGCAGGCGTAGAGGACCGAGCCAGGTGCCTGCGAATCGAGCCAGTTCGAGCATTTTGTCTCGTCAATGGAGGCCTTGTTGCCTCTCTCAGCCTTGTCCGAATTCTCATTGTTGCATAGCGAAACAGGTCCGATACACCAAACCCTACCTCCTCTGACCTTGCGCAACTCCTTAACGTACTCGGATTCCAATTCCTCGAATGTATTGACCACAACCCCATGCGCCGCTAGTTCCTTCTCTCTGATCTCGCCGCGCACCGATCTCACCGCCGACGGCAGCTGCAATTTGGTCAATTCGATCCTCTCCGGAAAACCCGGAACCACGAACGGCTCCGATTCAGAGACGGTCTCGTGCACCCCCGAATCGAGTATGTTCTGGGTACAGAGGAGAGAGAAGCAGCTGGTTCCGTCGAACACGAGCCTCGGAATCCGGAAATTGCGGGCGGTGTCGTGAGTCCAGGCGAGATTCTTGTCGGAAATTATGCAGCTGGGTCGGGGTCGGAGGCCGTGGAGGAGGTTCTCGATGGGTTGCTGTAGCAAATTGACGCCGGAGAGAAGGTTCTGGATGTGGGCACGGGAAGGGAGGGTGTCCATGCTCTCGCATTCTTCCGGCAAGCCCACGGCGGCGGAAGGGAAGGGGACGCGGAGGAGATGGATTCGGAGCCCCGATTCGGCGGCGCGGCGGACGGCGGATTCGAAGCGCGAGGCGTTGAGTGGGGGGGGGGTGAGTGTGACGGAGAGGTCGCGACGAGCCAAGAGCTTGGCCATGTCGAACATGGGGATCATGTGGCCTTGAGCCAGATGGGGAAGCAGCACGAAGTGAAGCTGCGACTGGTTTTGCGAAGCCATTAATGCAAAAATGTTTAGATAGATTGGAGGAGAAGGACTAATTTTGGGGGTTTTGTTTAGCTTGTGTTGGGGAAAGGTGATGTAAGTGCATGTGTAAGCTTGTATTCAAGAGTCAAGAAGACAATCACTTTCAAAAAGGAGTCAAGAAGACAAGCTCATTGTTGTTTTACCTAGGATAAAACACTTGTTTGGTAACTCTACTTGACAACAGGTATAACTAGCAATTTGAATTCGAACTCAACTTTTTTATTTTATTAGTAAACTTACAAATACTCAGAGTTGAACTTGAGACATTGAGGAATCAATTTGTTTCGAATAGTTTTTAGTTTGGATAATGTCAAATAAATTTGCACCCCTCATATTAGATTCTAAATTATCTTTATGAATATTGGTTCTTAATATGTAAATTGTCATCATTAAAAATAGGAATTATAAGCATGTGATTGAAACTAAAAAAAAGTGAGAGAATTTGTCTCAAAAAGTTGAATATTTTTCATCAATTGGATACTTGGAGAAGTTTCTTTTTTAGTTAGAAGACATAATTTGTTCAAAAAATGACAGTCCAGTTACATTAATTCTCACATAACCATCACATATCAACAAAATAATTATTTAATATATCTTAAATTTTAAATCCTACTCAAAACTATTCAACAAAGAAATTGACAAGAAATACAATATCGAGTCCATATTAAAATTTGAATAACCATTTTAACTCTAAACAAAATTGAATAACCAAATTGTGTTTATAGGCAAAACTTGATGATCAAAATATGATATTTATTTACCAAGTAAAAGGTGAAAGTTGTTTCATAGTAATAGTAAAACGACGTCGAAGACATGCGAGCAAACCCATAGAAAAAGTCTCTGGCTATTAGCTTCCATCTCTCTCCCACATGCGTCTCAAATCTCTATGCAACACAAACCTAAATCTATCAATTTTGATATTTCCAGAATTGTTCATACCAGATCTGCTCTTCACTAGGAAATCAAGCTCCAGGTAATTCATTTTCCCATCTCTAATTTTCTATGCATATTTTAAAAATTAGAGTACAGTTTAGATCTAAAATCATGACCTCGGTTTAGTATCGATTACTCAGCTGTCAGCCATTTCAATCCAGCTATCGGTTAATTGATCTCAATGTTTGTTTTTTCCCATATGGTTTGGACTGAAATGTACTGTTCTATAACTATGTTAATTTGGAAATTGAATCTGAAAATTGGAGTATGAAAGTTAAGCTTTTGAACGTTTGTTTCTTCAAAATTTACTTTATTGAGGCTGTATTTGAATCTACCTAAAATGTAATCAGTGTGATTCGTAGCTAAAAATGTTTGAAAGCACACTCTAATTCGCAAGATAAAATGATATGCAGCTACTGAATTTTCATTTATTTGAGTTTCATTCCCCATTCTTGTTTCATATACTTCATCCGTCCCTAGATGAGTGTTTCATCATTTTTGTACCAAAATATGTTTCCTTTTCACCTGTTTAGGAAGTTAGTTATGCGTGAATTGCAAGTTCACTCATTTTGGGACGGGTGAGTATATAGATTTTAGTCTGAACTAAATTATAGTTCTATGATCCTATTAAGATTTTAATGCAAGTTCTTTAGTTTTCAAAAGTCCCTTTTTTCTCCTTTCGAAAAAAGCAATTTCTTTTCTATAGAAAATGTCTTATAAAATTATTTACATGTATGCACATTTACACGAACATAGATAGAAATTGGATCAAATAATAATGAGTCTTAATGTGAGAATTAAGAACCGATCTGGGTCATTCAGTAAGAGAAGTCAATGTGTGGGATTACTTGAAAAAGGCTGCAACAAATTTGTAAATAAGAGGACATTCAATACTCTTTGGACATATAAGTTTATGGGTTGTGGCATATATTTTTTTTCTCTTTTTGATTTTTATCTTCTTCATCTTCTAGTTTTGTTCATAGGTTTTGTGAGCAGATCTGGTTTACATTCATTGCAAGTCCAAGTGGTGTTTTGGATTGGACTATTGAAGTAGAAGATGTTATGTAAGAGATTTATCACAATGGAAGATCCTAACCGTTCGTAATTTGGTTTAAGAAAGTAGATCAACCAATTGTGAAAGATTTGATTGTTTATCTTCGGCTCACACCCTATCAGTCAAAGCATCCAAAAGCCAATATTTAATAGATTATAAGGAGTTCCCAAGAGTAACCCCAATGGCTCAAAACCCACGGCCGAGAAGTGTTATTGAGTCTCTGGGTGAAGAAATTGTCAGAATCATAGCTCCAGTCACGCTCTGCATGTTCATGGTTGTCATTTTGGTGACCATTCTCAATACAGATTCTACATCTTCTGAATCGGTCACCAGCATTGCCACCATTGCGTACTCTGAGACCAGCACAGACTCATGGTGGGATAAATTTGAAGGTGCTCTTTTGAACTCTCTAGTTTTTGTGGTTGTGGTCACCCTTGTAACATTTGTTTTGGTACTTCTTTTTTACCTCAGATGTACTAGGTTCTTGAAACTATACATGGGTTTTTCTGCTTTCATTGTTTTGGGCTTCATGGGAGGTGAAATTGCCTTGTTTTTGATTGAGGATTTCAGTGTCCCTATTGACTGTATCACCTTTTTGGTGATTTTGTATAATTTTGCTGTTGTGGGAGTATTTGCCGTGTTCATGTCCAAAATGGCAATTCTTGTGACACAAGGGTACTTGGTCATTATTGGCATGCTGGTTGCTTACTGGTTTACCCTTTTACCCGAATGGACTACTTGGGTTCTTTTGGTTGCCATGTCATTGTACGATCTTGCTGCGGTTTTATTGCCTGTTGGGCCCTTGAGGCTCTTGGTAGAGCTGGCGATCTCTAGGGATGAAGATATCCCAGCTTTAGTCTATGAGGCTCGGCCAGTGAATTATCAAGATTCAGGTCCAAGGAGTGGTGCAGTCCAAAGGAGACAATGGAGGGATAGAAGTCAAAATGCTGGATCCAACCCCAGCTCTAATGCCAATACTGGACTGAACTCGGATTTGAGTGCCAACGTTGTTCTGGTCACAAATTCGAATCCTGATACAGTTGTTAGCGGTCATAGTGATAGAAGTTTGGTTACAGCTGAGGAGGGACACATTTCAGGAGAAGATGCCGAGCTTTCTGCACCGTTGGTGAATCACAGAACTAACTTGCACGAACAAGATGCTGCTGTGTCTGGTGAAAGTGTGATGCTCGAGGGTATTGGGTTAGGGTCGTCAGGAGCAATCAAGCTCGGGTTGGGTGACTTCATTTTCTACAGTGTATTAGTCGGCAGGGCAGCTATGTACGATTTCATGACGGTGTATGCTTGTTATCTTGCTATAGTAGCTGGTCTGGGCATTACTTTGATGCTATTGGCGCTATATCAGAAAGCTTTGCCAGCTCTCCCAGTGTCGGTTTTGCTAGGTGTGTTGTTCTATTTCTTGACTCGATTCTTGCTCGAAGTGTTCATTTTTCAGTTCTCTTTGAATCTCATGATGTTCTAGTATTATATCTCAGGCTATCAGATTGAGGCATAGAATGTGTATAGCTAAACCATGAATTATGAATTCAAGACTCTTGGTTTACTTCAATTCTCATTGCTGTTTTAACTGTGAAAATGTTGGATGAGCCAATTCTTCACGTGAATTATTGCTGGGCCTGAAACTATATCTCATGAAAAGGCATCGCTCTCCTTCGTCTAATGAGATGACCGAGGGGGATCACTCTGTGTAATCTGGAAACAGGTATTGGTAGGGCCTATTGCATAGCGATTAGCGGATATGGCGGATATCATCCATGTTGTTTTTCACTATCCTCTCAATGACAAACTTGTGAATGTAAATAGAAACATAGTCGCTTTTGTTCGTCTTCCGGCTACTTTAGGTAAATCAGATAGATCAAAAACATGGATGTGCAATAATTATAACGTCTTTGTTCGCCTTATCAATGAAGTTTTTTATTAGTATATATAAAAAAAAATTAGATTTTGATTCGTTTCTTCACGTGCAAGAGAAAATAGAATCATAAGACGAATTAATGGTTGAGTCTTATTTAAGCCAACGAGAACGTGATAGTTCGTTAATTAATACTTATACCCGTTTTAATAATATTTTGGCCGCTTTCCAAACTGTAGCTCATCCATAAACTTTACTCAATAGGTGCAAACTACTTTATAGCTTACTATGATTCTAACGCAATTATGCAAACCTTATTATTTGTACAATCTAAATTGATTTTTTAGGTCTCCTAAAACAGAATGTTATCTTTACGGTTTATTTAAGGAAAAGGAAATAGGAAATAGGAAAAAGAGAAAATTTTGGAAACACTATTCATACAAGAAATAGTAACTGAAAATAAACTAATTATAATCCCTAAAAAAAAGTTTATATATAATGTGTCTGGTTAATCAGTACAAACACTACACAGAAGAACAAAATCAAAAAAACAGCGGAAGAGGCATAGCATGCATCGACTAGAACGCAATTAAAAAGAGGTATATTTTTTTCTTCTCATGCATGGGTTAAATAAGATATATTTTACAAGCATTGTTTTTTACTAGTTTTTCTAATTTATGTATTTCTTTTCAAATTATTACGTACAAATTATGGAACGTAAGAATATTGAGAAAGTGATGGAAGCTGAGAATGAGAGGAATTGTTCCAAGTCATCATGTCCTTGTTTACTCATCATAGAAGAAAATGAGCAAATATTCTATGACGTATTGTCGAAAAAATATCATACAAAATATATATCAGACATGAGTAACAAAAACATTTGTTGCACCCATGGTTCGAGTGGCTGAAGGATATTGATACCAAAGAACTGAATATTTTCAATAGAGTCACCATGGACAAGGTTGCTCTCCCGTCAACACAATCTATCAAGTATACAGATTGCATTCTAACCCTACCTCCTACTGATCCCCGTTGTCACATTGGGCCATCCAAAATTTGGTTTTGTCAACCTGGTGACGATGAATTTACTATGCAAGATGTTGATGATTTTGGATATGATGTGCTTGCATTATCAAAAGTCGAAGAAAACAAGATTTATTGTTTGAAGTTAGAAGGAAACGATAAGTTGATTACTGTCGAGTTTGTAGATCTTAAAGTTGCGAGGTTTACACATCTGAAATTGAATTACTTCTACATCATGTCCCCTCCATTCACGCCAATCGTTCAAGAGTACGTACCTGATTGAAGATTATGGTGGTGACCTCTTACTCGTTCACAAGATATATCAGGGGCCGTATACAAATGAGGTTTATGGTATTTTGGTGTACAAATTGGATTTTTCTAATAAAATATGGGTTCAGTTGATGAAGAGCTTAGGAGAACGAGCTATTTTCATAGATAACTATGGTCCAAGTTACATGGTTGAAGCGAAATTGGGATTAAAGCAAAATGCTATATACTTTACGCAGCGGGATGACATATATCTCTACGTCTACAGCCTAGGAAACAATACAGTGTCTGTGTATTTGCCATGTCGAACAGGTTCTCGTTTTTCCAAAATTATCTTATGGCTACATTCGGATCCAGATAAATAGTTCTTATACGTCTATAAACATCTATGTACTAGAAGATAGTTTGATTGAGAAGTTATTTGTTTTGTTTTGGAACAAATTATATTGTTCCACTATTTTTTTTTTGTGTGTATTATTCGTAATTAGTATTTACGAAAGAATATATAAGAAAAATCGTTTCTTCTTCTATATATGAACTTGCAGCAGATCTGAAACAAAACAAAATGTGGTTATAAAACAAAAGACACATTAATTTGATTAGAGATATGCATATAGGTGATGCCACATTAATTTGCTCAAGACACACATAATTGTGTGGTCTTAATATTTTAGCCAGGCCTTCGTATTAACGTTTTAAATATTTTTTTTTTATTTGATAAATACTTTTTCTTATAATTTTCTATTATTACAAAAGTTATCTACCAAACTAATCTAGAAAGTGTACAAATCTGTAATTATACATTTATCAGAAGTCCAATAAATTGGCTTGACAATTATGTATTTCAGCATCCAAAATCTATAAAGTATCATTTAGTAAATTCTTCTACTTGATAATGGGTTACACATAACGACTTAATCTATTACTACTAAAATATTAATTTTATTACAAAAAATTACTTGTTAAAATTTTCCGATTGTGCATTTGTCGAGCTCACTAATAAAAGGAAAATGTGGGACTTGTACGTGAAAGAGAGTGTTGAAGTGGGCAATAAAGTGTCCCACATTGAAAACAATATAAAAATAAGTGGTTAGGTAAAATGGTGCAAGTGAAACCTAGATTCAAAACTAAAGACATTCTTTCTCACCTTCGTTGGAGTGTCTTGGCAGTTTCTCGCTCTCATGTTACTGCGGAATATCTCTCAGAGTGTCTTACATCCGAAAGGACCTTCGATATTAAAGTTCATCCGGTTAGTGATCGTGTTTTTAATCTATCATTCGTTGACGAAATTATGCTTTCTGTAATGAAGGAAGACAGTTGGTCTTGGCTTTCACAATGGTTCATCAGTTTTCATGACTGGAATAAATTTAAGCGTAAAGGAGGCCGGTTTGCTTGGATTTCAATGCGTGGAATTCCCTATCACGCTTGGCATATTAACACTTTCATGGCCATTGCTAAACAGTATGGTGAAGTTATTTTTGTTCCTTCAGGAGCTGTGTCGGGTCGGTGTTTGGATAAAGTTCACGTTCTTGTTCATCTTTCACAATTTACGGCCATATCGGAACAGTTTTCCCTGCGTTTGGGTCGTTCAACTTACTGTGTCGACATCACGGAATCTTCATACTTGGACCTCCCTCCCT
>JAYMTH010002062.1:0-13325 GCA_036897465.1 Pelargonium australe | reverse complement strand
TATATATATATATATATATATTGAAACTGATTAAGAACTGCATTAGATATTTGTAAGGCAAACAGTTTGTGTTTTTATGCATCCATGATTCATCATCAATATTTAAGTGTATGGTGTAACCATATTTGTTTGGATCTGATACTATCCATAGAGTTGTAGCAGCTATTCCATCGACCAATCAAGCTTCACTCTTATATTAATGCCCTCACTTTCATTCGTCCACAACAACAAAAGAGAGAAGATCGTCCTGCGTTTGACTAACACAACTTTAGAGCACAAAAATCAATTTTCAGTAGCAAACTCGACAAACTAGTAGGCAATTCATACACCTCGCAAAATTTGGCACTTGAACCCGTTTAGAAAAGTAGGGGAAATGTGTTATGGAAGATATACCTAATCCAATGCACCATACATCTAATCTAATAGATGACACCCATTACTAGTGTAACGCCTCAGACAACCATACACTTTGTTTGAAAGTCGACATCTATTGGGATAACGACCCAAGCAACTATACTTCCCCTTTGAACTTTCAAGGCCGATACCCTTTTGCTAGGGATCACGTCTTGGACAAGACACAAGATGGCAACACCTCAGCCTACAACCGAATTGTATGATCAAATGTAATCAACATCCAAATATGAATTGGTGAATAATTTTCTATCACACAACAAATATGATACTATACTATTAAAGAGAGAACAGATCTTAACTAAAAGGGTAAGACCCTTCATATAAATACCACTCGCTTCCCATAGGGTTGGTACACTATGAATACTCTTCCACACTCGAGTTTAGTACATACAATTATTTAATGACTTAAGCATTTGATGGGCCTTCTATGTTTTGAACATCCCCTATAAAGAGTCCTAGTCCTCTGTACCTACGCAATCTTACAAATAAAATTTGTTAATGCATTGTTCTAGCTTAACATAAGGTTTCGAGTTCGAGACTTAAGAAATGCATTTGCTTTTAGTAGAAAGAGTTTTGCAGCTCTTATAGGTTCACGTTCCCGGTTCGAATAAGAATTAGTCTGAGTGTGGTATGACTTAAAGATGTTGATCTCATGCTGATAGCGGACTTGCTTAGAAAACCTCGTGGTTAACACCTAATTTTTGTTTTCTTAATGTATTGTGAAGGAAATCATTAACCAGACTAAGTCCATAAACAAACACTATATTACAAATTTGGCACACATTTTCTGTTATTCTCTCCCAAAAAACGTTAGTACGAGAACGAGTCAATAGCATCTCTCTCGATCGGTCTCATTTTGTGGGAACAAAAAACAGTTACAACACTCTCTTCCTCTCATTCCCTAACTTCCCGCCAATACCTTCCCCTATTTAAACACTCTCCGCCTCCTTCCTTCACATCATCACAAAAATCACTATCTATCCTTCAAAAAACACAACAAAACCAAAACCAAAACACCAAAAAAATCAGAAAAAAACTTTAAAAAATGGGTCGCCAAGTTCAATTCGCGGTTCTTGCACTCATCTTCCTATCCGTAGCAATCTTGGCCAACTCAGCAAAAGACGACGAAGCTCCGGCACCGGCCCCAAAATCGTCCAAAAACTCAGGGGCAAAGGCTCCGGCGTCCAAGTCTCCGAGCAACAACAACAACAAGGACGACTCCTCCGCCGCTCCCGCGCCTTCCTCTTCCAAGAAATCGTCGTCGGAGCCGTCGCCGGCGCCGGCCGGAAATAAGAAGAACGGTGAAGCTCCCGCCTCTTCTCCGTCAAAAAGCAAAGGTAAGACTACAGGTAACACCGACTCTCCTCCTTCTCCACCGAGCAGCTCAAGATCGGGGAGTTCTTCTTCTTCCGGTGCTAGTGGCTCGGGTTCTTCGGACGCCGCCACCGACGCAGCGGGGGTCTCCAGCGTTCCGGCACCGGCTCCGAGCGGTGCTGCAGCAGCCTCCACCACCAAGGTGTCTGCCTTTGCTGCAGCAGCAGCTTGTTTCTTGTTTGTGTTGTAAGCTGTAGCTATATGGAATGGGTATTTTTTTGGCGCTAAATGTGGTGTTAGAATTGCAAAAGGTCTAATGCCATTAGAATAAGGGGAGATCTTTGTCATTAATAAGGTGGGGAAAAGGGTTGTATTTGTTTGCATTGTGACATTGATTTGATTGATTAATTTGAGTGAAAAATGATTTTGTTTTTATCAGTTTGACAGGGGCTCTAAAATTTTATTCATGATTTATTGGACGAGATTCTCACGTAACAAAATTAATGACTTTGCTTTCACAAATTCACGACAGTCATTGTGTAGGATTACTATAATTTTGAAGCTAAATTCGTGACTCAATCTTTATAGAGTGAACCCGAATAAAAAATGCAATTTAATTAAGTCACTCAAGAAGGTGTAATGCATTTGTTGCACGTCTGTGTTGCTTTTCTAATCTTGCCTCGCCACCTAATCGGTTGCACTGACCATTGCCCACACAAGGTCCCAAACGTGAAGCCCAAAATTCAGTTGTATTGAGTTTGAGCACGCAAGACTCGTCCATATTGGATCAAGCCCATACACCTTTCACCAATGGTTGATTGCCACATGTCGGTTGCAATTACAAAGATATAGACACATGCACACACTTGATTTTTTTTCATTTGGCTTCAACGAGTCATGACCTTAATTTGAAAAGCCAACATGTTGATTAAGTCGAGTCATGGGTTTCAACTCATCCCCTAACTCATCATAAATCTAGCCCAAATGAGCTTGCTTGCATTTGACTGCCTCATCTCCAATGAAACAATAACATGTGGCGTGCACGTCACTCATCATGCATGCAAGCCACACATGATTCCCTCGTTGGGCTACATTCAGACCAATCATCCCAAACAACCAGTTCGATCCTGGCTGGTCAGACCGCTTAGTCCGCTTTACTAGCAATAATTAATTCCTAGTAAATAATTTTGAACCATTTTGTCTCAAACTTTACTTTTCATTTGAAATTACACTTTTATTGTTATTCAAGTCCCGATTGACCTAGTACAACCCCTAACCTAATGCAATCTCTCTAGGATTGAGGTTGATGTTCTTGAGAAGACGTTGGGTGTTGTTAATTTCCTTACCTTGAAAGCAATTGATATTGGTCTTGTTGCCGCTTGAAACATGATGGAACATGTTGCCTACTCCCTTGCCCTTGATGAGCTAGTTGTAGAGAGTCATTGGGATTCCCAATTTCTTGGGATCTACCAAGATAACTTGGTCAACGTTGTCTATCAATTCTCTCATGGAACTCCTTTAAAAAAAAAAATCATATATCGACCCCCACTTAGGTCATGGTCAACTTTAATGGGTTTCACACCTCTCATGGACTATATGTAACTTTATGAACCCTTTTTGCAACCCGTCAAACACCTCATTCACCTTCTCATGAGACCTCAACACATTATTTTATCACTTCACGTAGATCTCCAACCTCTTAATTATGTTGAGTAATGTTATAGAGACCATCCATTTCTATTATTGTATAAATGTATCATGTATCTTGTATGAAATTTGAACCTTCATGATATTTTTGAGGTCTTCTCAAGCTTTTCAAAATGCATTTGGTCACACATATTAGTATTATTGAGAGAATAGTTCCTAAGTACTTATTTGAATTAGGGAGTTAATTCTACATAAACATAAAAATGTGTAAAACTTCAGTTTAGAATTACGTAGGTGAATTATATCTAGTAGGTATATTTTTTTCATAAATAAAATAAATTATTATGGTGCAAGTGCATTATCAACTTATGAGTTAACTAAATATTAAATTTTTTTTTGTTAAACTTGAAGGAATATATTAGTTTTCAAAGTCTTAATTTTATATGTCTTTCCTATGTTCAACTTAAAAAAAAAAAAAAAAAAAAAAAAAAAAACTTGAAGTAATAAATTATTAATTCTCTTAATTTAAAGAAAAAAATGAAGTTGTCAGGTTCAGACGAAAACTAAAACTGATTGGACTGTCTTGCAATATCTATGCAATTCCAAGTCGCCGACCACTTCTTAATCTCTGTGTCGAAGGTTGCTTTTATCATCATCGTTTCTTCTTCACATTTTCTACAACTGAATACATCTTTGTGGTCACAAAGGTTAGATTTTTCTAATACTGGATTTTGTTAGAGTCGATGGCTGCACCACCAACAAGACCTCGGCCCCGGCCCGAGTATGATTATCTCATTAAACTCCTTTTGATAGGGGACAGCGGTTAGTTTTTTTTTTTTCCTTTCCCTTTCGATTTTATTGTTTACTGCTCTTAAAGTTTGTTCCTATATTACGTTTTTGTTGGTTTCTTAGCAAATTGGAGGTGAAATGATTGGGATCTTAAGTTCTGGTTTGTTGGGTTTGTTTTGAGATCAAAAGGGTTTTGTGATCTGATATGGTTTTTGGTTTATCTGTGTGTGGTAAAGAGGCCATTTTGGTTTTCAGAATCAAATGGGTTTGTAGTTGGTTTGTATTTTGGCTGATCTGTATTTGCAAAGCAGTCATTTGGGGTTGCCAATTTGAAGTATAATGTAGTGATCTTAAATGGGTTTAGCTTTTTACACTCTCGTGTTGTACAGTTTAGTTGCTAGCCTGTCTCGAACATATTATGCGATATGGTTGTGTCTTAGGCTATTAGCCTTATTGGATTGAGAATTTTGATGGAGGCAAAAGTTTGGAGTTCTGTGGATTATAGTCTTCAATGGAGTTTCCTCAGATAATGGTGTGTTTGTTTGTTATTTGTTGAATACGGTGGTAGCGATACATTTTAAAGAACTGTAATCTAACTAACATGCTAGCTCCTGGTAACTTGTTCTTTTTCCGTTTTGTTTGACTTTCTTATCAAATTCTTTCAGGTGTGGGGAAGAGTTGTTTGCTTTTGCGCTATTCTGATGGTTCCTTCACAACCAGCTTCATAACAACCATTGGGTTTGTTGTCTTGAAATTTGAGTTTTTGCATTTTGAAACCTTTTTATAGCATATGCTACATTGTGTGAGGATTTTTGTCAAGAAGAGAGGAATTGAGTTATAGTTAGTAGAGCATGCTTATGTAATTTACAGGATTGAATTTTAAAGAAGACCGAATGATATTGGCCGCTCAGTTTCGCTTGATTGGAGCTTTTATAAGTTTGATAGAAAATGAAGTCTAGAGTTAAGTTGGTATGATTCAGGTCGGGTCATATTTATTCTAGATCTTTCCATAGTATTGGGTTTAGATGCCTGTTCAAATGCATCCTTAGGGTAATGGTTGAGTAGACTAAGTGTACAAAAAATAAGAAAAATAGGTGTTGGAACTTGTTTAGCGAAATATGCAAAGCTTAAGCTGATAGGAGGGACCAACTAGTATACCAAGTGGTGACGGTCTTCACGATGTGAGACACATTAACACATTCCAAATGGCGTTGGGTCTTATAATATTTTTTTTATAAAATTGGTCAAACCCAAAAATTGACAGTTTGTTAGTGCTTAGCCATTGCCTCTGAGCATGAGGAAGCTTGCTCTAAACAATAGTAGAACATGAAGAAGCATCCATTGGCTTACTCAATCTAGCCTGCAAGCAATAGTTCCATGTCTACTAAAACAGAAGATTTTTTTCAATTAGGTATAGTTTGCCTGTTTTTATTGTTGAAATCTTAAATGATCAACACATGACAGAGAAGGTGAGAATACAGTATTAGTAACTGTGGTGCAAAATAATAGTAAAGGGATATTGGATTGCAATTGTGGTGCACCTCTTAGGCTCTTCTTGAAGCCAATGTTTGTAGCTGCCCGCACCAATCAGGTTTTCTGAAGTTTAGCTATCATATTGAAAAGTCCCGGCCAAATAGACAGGAGTTTGAGGCATTTCATATATCTATAGTTAACGTGCTTCATTCTCTGAGTGAAATATAATTTGTGTGTTTCCAAGCTGTATTGACTACTTCAGCTAGTCCAGGCAAGGTTTTATATTTCAGATGTGAAAGGTTTCTCTATTGTAAGCAATGTATTTTTCATATAGCAATAGCAAGGTCTGTGCTCTCAAATACTAGCTGTTTTGGGGTAGAAAACATACTGAACTGCCAACATTGCATTATGCTTTCAGCTCCTTGATGATGCTTCTGCTTGAGGAACATAATTAATCAATTTGACTATCTTCATTCTCTGCTACTGTATAGATCAAGCTTCCTCATGCTCAGAGGCAATGGCTAAGCACTAACAAAGTACTAAATTTTGGGTTTGACCGGTTTTTTTTTTTTTTTTTTAATTATAAGATCCCAATGACAATTGGAACCCATTGCCACTTGAAGTGGCGTTCGGCATACTCCCAATGCCATTTCAAGTGGCATTAGGCCTAGTTTGCTGAATAATTTTCAACACCATCTATTTTGGTATTTCTTTATTTTGAAATACAATATTTTCCGAAAGAGTCCTTTTCTTTTATAGTTAATGTGTTAAACAGGAGGACCTATACTTTATTGAGATTGATAACTGTAAAAAGTAAAACTTCCTGAATCTTTTTTGAACAGTTCTTATGGTGGTGCTGATATACTTTCTCTACAGCATTGATTTTAAGATCAGAACCATTGAACTTGATGGCAAACGGATCAAATTGCAAATCTGGGATACGGCTGGTCAGGAGCGTTTTCGAACTATCACAACAGGTATGTTTTTAGGCTTGCTAGATGGTCCTATTTTCAAAGCAAGTTAATGACGGATCCTCAGGTTTGTTATTGTCTATAGTTCAGAGTGTCGTAGGGTTGACTCTAAATGGTTTTATCACCTCTGTCCATACTCGAGTTTGTGCCTGAAAATAGCAGCTGCTTGCCCCTAATGACATTCTAAGTAATATCTGAAAATAATAAAAAATGTTATATTTTCTGAATTGTGGCAAAACTGTGTTGCTTTGATGATCGACTGCTGCCGTTTTGATGTCCAAAATATGATTTTTATCCTTAACTTTTTACTTGCTGAAATATAGATTGGAAATTCTGATTTTACAATCTTGTACATTCATTTGTTAACTGTTATATCCTTGATCGTCACTTAGATTGTTATGCACACACATTTAGGAGTTTGTTTAAGCTGTCAATGTTTTCTGCAGCTTACTACCGGGGAGCGATGGGTATTTTGCTAGTTTATGATGTTACGGACGAGGCATCTTTCAATAGTACGTTTTTCTGCTTCATCATCAGCATTTGAATTTTTTTATATTGCATTACACATTTTGGATGAATTTTTTATTTGGATGGTCCCTTGATCCCATCTTTGTGGATAGTATACTTGTGAAACCATCCCTTTATATCTTTCTTGTGGTGAAAGTGATCCAATGAAATTAGTTTTTGTTCGTCGATGAAGTGTATGGTTGACAATCTGCATTCATTTGTGGCTAATCTACATCTCCTTGAATTCACAAAAGCCATCTTCCCTTTGTTACAGACATTAAGAACTGGATTCGCAACATTGAACAACATGCTTCTGACAACGTCAACAAGATACTTGTCGGAAACAAGGCTGATATGGACGAAAGCAAAAGGGTGGGTGTTTTCTGATGATTATTCACTCTTTACTATTCATTCTCTTCAACTGTTGCAATTGCAACCATTGAAGCCCATAATCAGCCGTCGCGGTAGAATGATAAATAAAATGACTTGTAAAATGGTTATGCGATCCTTACTTTTCATTAATTAACAACAAGGGATATTCCTTTTCTTTTCTAGGCTGTTCCTACCGCAAAGGGTCAAGCTCTTGCCGACGAGTATGGCATCAAGTTTTTCGAAACGGTAAGTATCAAAGATCTTGCTATCTAAACTTAGAAAGAAAAAAAAAAAGTGATTATTTCTGACTATAACGAAATAATTTGTTATGCAGAGTGCAAAGACAAATTTGAACGTCGAAGAAGTTTTCCGTTCAATATCTAGAGATATCAAGCAAAGGCTTGCAGACACTGACTCTAGAGCTGAGGTAAGCAACTCTACGACTATCAATTTTTAAATTTCCCTTTTTCCTTTTATCCCATCAAATATCGGTTGACTAACTCTCTTTTTTTTCTTCACGATTTCAGCCTCAGACAATCAAAATCAGCCAGCCAGACCAAGCTGCCAGCGGAGCTCAAGCTGCACAAAAGTCTGTGTGCTGTGGAACGTAAACACAATCCCGATTCGTGGACTAGCACTAGCCATGACAACATATGGTAGCGCATGTATTTATCCCTCTCAACGTTTCCTTCTTTTTGTTTCTCCTTCTGTCACCCGTAGCGTGCTAAAATGGTAGCGTATCTTCTCCACCTTGTGAATGGAAATTACGATTCGATATGGATTTATCCTCTCATTTTCATATTGGGGAATTGTCTGTTGTAAGTGTTTCTTTTGTTTTGTTGTAGATAGATAATGAAGATTAGTCTTTGTTATTGTACAAGAAAATAGTTGAATCTGTAGTTTAGTTGAACTCAGAAAGAACTATATAGTTTTCTTGGAAAATGTATGAACTGTTGATTATTTGGCACTTGTGATCTTCGTTTGTACTTAAAATCTAAATATCTGCCGAGCTTTTCCAAGCAATATCTGCTATATGTTTATGAGAATGCTTCATTGGATAGCAATGTTACTAATACAATACAGTCATTAAGCTTGCTGAATTATGTTATTCTATCTAGGTGCCGGGCGTGGGACACGATGCACACGCATTGACTGGCACGTGCGGCGGGTGAGGAAGTGTGTAGGGCTAGAACTGGCAAAAGGGTATTTGACCCGCTGGGTAGCCGAAACCCTGCCCAATTTTGTCGGGTTCAAGAATCTATCGACCCGAAAAAACCAGGTCAGGTTAGGGTTAATCAACTCGATCTGACCCTAACTTTTGCCACCTCTACGTAGGGGCGCATGTGGTCTTTTATGTACTTTTTTGTATATTTGGATATTTTGGACCTGTTTGTGGTGCGAATTGACTTTCGTTTTGAACGTTTTTCACCTTAAAATTAAATTTTGACACGCAGAATAAAATACTGGGCAATCTTTATTTCCTCTTTGATCCGAGCTTACGATGAGGGACCCTAGCCTTGATTATCAGTCACGTCTCATACAACTTTTGAGTATAGGAGTCGAATTTTTGCTGGTTATTTTAAAAGTGGTTTGTCACGTAGAAACACCCACTAATTTTCCGCCCAAAGATTTTTCTAAACGTTTCTTAAAATCCAATTTTAATTCAATTGAAAAATATGAATACAGTCACATCTTAACTGGTTTCAAATTGTGCAAACAAGACTACTACTACATCAAATTCAGGCACTATCTCAAACCTCTTTTACTCACCTTTGTGATGTATGACCTCATTTTTTTCATTGGAAATGTGCTTTTTTAATTTCTCATGAGAGAAAAAACAAAAACAACAAAATGGGTTTTTGAAAATATTGGTTAGCAATTCTTTTTAGATGTGACAACAAATGAGTTGGTTTTAGGTTCAGGTATTGTGACCTCTACTCTTTAACCACTTTTGCACTAGATGTTACCTTCCATTTCTCTTTCAAGTTTTGTGGACTTTCCACTTTTTTTTTTTTTTTTTTTTGAGCTCTCCTACACATTGTGATTTTGCTTGACATCAACCATTTTTTTGTTGTTGCATATTGAAAATTATAGTATCCTAATTCCATTCCCAATTGATTATTTTGATTCCTCTTGTGCCTATCTCAAACTTCATATTTTGACCCAAATTCGATTATTGTCATTCCAAGTGATTCACTTCCATTTCCTTTTATGTCGAGAAAGATGTACTAACAAGTAACTTGCTTCTTTTCCTTAGTTTGCGGGCGAGTTTTTTTTGAGAAACCTCGCACAATTTGTTAAGACTAGAAATATCTATGACGAGATGTTTCATTTGTAGTTATGCATAAAAGTATAATTGCATACTTGGCTCTAAATTTAAATATATGTTTTTAATATTTAGAGTTGTTTTTTTATTTATTTATCTCGTTGTTCGCATTTATCACTTTGAAGTGTAGTGGTGTTCAAGTTAAATTTGTTTAATATTCAATAAAATTGATTAGATCAGATCATAAAATGTGTACTCAATTGACCTATATTGTGTTGAAAGAAATCTAGCTATCAAATCTTCCTCCATTTAACTCGAAAGGGTGTTTATCTCTAATTTAGAGGTGATTTCATGTGTTAATCTATGGGTGTTACATTAAATGTAGATGATAAGTCAAAGTTAGATCATTTATCCTTAATCTAAGGTACCATAAATACAATTATAATTGGTCCCCATTTATTTAATTATCTATTAATTATATCCTACAAGTATATAGAGGTGTTTCAATTATGAGAGAATGATAGTAACTTATATTTTGTACACACACTTTACAGAATTCGTAAATACTTTCTAGTATAAGTTCACTCGAGGATCATGTTTCATACCATAAATTCATTTATGCACCCGTCATATTTATATATTGCACGACAAGCACATGATATGACAAATATCTCACCAAATAATTTGTCCTTTAACTTGTAGGGGTATATGTAGAGAAATATCATGACTAAAACGGAGAAAGAGAGATGCTACAAAACCATAAACAAACAAAAAAAAGTAACTAAAACTGTTACAATATGAGTGTTCAAATCAAGAATAGAAACGTTAGAAGCGTGACCAAATTACAAATTAACAAATTTTTTAGTACAATCATAATCACACATGATCCGTGCATTGAAAAAGAATGATGTGAGACTCATACGAGTTTTGGAGAGAGAAACAATGACTCTGTGACTGAGAATGCCCCACGTTAGTCAACATGCAATATACATGCATGTATATAAGTGTATGCAAAGATCATCTTCCTAAAATTAACAAAGTGGTATAATGTTTGCGCACAAAACTTTTGTTAAAATAAAAAAAAATAAAAAAAAATCTTTTGCAAACTCTCTCACATAGATCATGCATCAATACGTAGACTTCATGTTTTGCGTGCTGACAATGAGATTTTTATGTGGAAAATCGAGGTTGCTGGTTTTGATACAATTAGTGATCAAGTGGCAATAATTAGTGGAGTTCCTAGCTAGACTCAGACGTATTAAATTTTGTTTAGATACCTTAAAAAAACAAAAAACTCTCATGTACTATATAACCTCAACCTCATCAACTTCTTGTCTTAACAATTGGATCACTTAAAATCATGGGTTCTTTGTGCCAATTGATGGACAGTGCAAAGCCATTTTTGGCTGTAATTTTCTTGCAATTCGGGTATGCAGGAATGTCCATCATTGGCAAATTCGCATTGAACAATGGGATGAGCCAACACGTGCTTGTCGTCTACAGGCACGCCTTTGCCTTTCTCATCATTGCCCCTTTTGCCCTTGTTTGTGACAGGTACGTACGTACTCCATTACTTCACTAACCCTAATTTTCTTGCTTGCTTAATCAATCATTTGTGTGCTTATCTTTAATCCATTTCTCATCAGGAGAGTGAGGCCAAAGATGACATTTCACATCTTCCTCAAGATCATGCTCCTTGGCTTGCTAGAGTATGCTTCTTGATTCTTGATTCTTGGTTTTCTTGATTCTTGCAATGAGATGTATATGTTTATTGATTGTTCACCACAAGAAGAAAAACGCTTTAACATCTACGGAATTTTTTATAGCTGATTTTCGAAATTCTGTAGCTAATCAGTATCAGCAACGGACCAGCAACAAAAATCAATCCGTGGCTGATTTCATAGTCGTTGATGATCAGCTACGAGATTCCGTAGCTGATTCCCTCGCTGATCAACTTATTGGTTCTTGATTATTGATGTTTCTTGATTTTTCAGGCCTGTGCTGGACCAGAACCTGTACTACACCGGAATGAAGTATACAACGGCCACATTCACAACCGCATTGTGCAACATACTCCCAGCATTTGCTTTCATGATGGCTTGGGTTTGTGGGGTTGAGAGGGTTGATCTGAGGAGGGCCCACAGCCAGGCTAAGGTGTTTGGGACCATAGTGACCGTTGGTGGAGCAATGGCCATGACTCTCATCAAAGGACCCATCTTAAATCTGCCATGGACACCACATAGTACCCACCAACACCAACCCTCAGAAGGCGGCGCCGCCACCGCCGCCCAACATCCCATAAAGGGCGCTCTCATGATCACCGCGGGTTGTTTCTGCTGGTCCGCCTTCATAGTTTTGCAAGTAACTCATATAACGCATTTCATAACTTAATTCTCAGTTTCAGTGCACAAGACTCTTACTGTTTTTTTTTTTCCGATTTTTAGACGTTTACTCTGAGATCTTACCCGGCCGAGCTCTCCCTGACGGCGCTATTATGCATGACGGGGGCAGCGGAAGGTGCCGTGGCGGCCTTGGTGATGGAAAGGGGCGACCCCGGAGCTTGGGCATTGCATTTTGATTCCAGTTTACTAGCTGTTGTGTACAGTGTAAGATTTGAATTTTGAAACCTAGTACTTTATTTTAAGGATGTTTAATTTTATTTGTGAAAATTCATGTTGTAACTGTAATTTGCAGGCTGTGATATGCTCGGCCGTGGCCTATTATGTTCAGGGAATTATAATGAAATCAAGAGGACCAGTTTTTATATCTGCTTTTGGTCCTCTAGGAATGATCATTGTTGCCATTATGGGCTCAGTTATGTTGTCTGAGACAATGCATTTGGGAAGGTATTTATTTATTTTTCAGTTTTTGTAATATTTAAATTACAATTTCAATGCTTTTAAATCTAATTAGAATTTGTGTTCTTGTTTTAGTGTTATTGGAGCAGTTGTCATTGTTTGTGGGCTGTATTTGGTTCTGTGGGGCAAGAGAAAGGACCCAATTCACAACCCAAATGATAGTGACAAAGCAGCACCACAAGCACAAATGGTCCATGCGAAGGTTGATGAGAGTGTAGAGAACGTTTCTGAACGAGAATATATCGTCAACGATAATTCTAAAATGAAGTCCACTGACTGAGAATGTTATTTGAAAATTTTTCTTGCCTTACAAAACGGGTTGCTGTGAAAGTGCCTCGAACGAATTTTCCTTGCCTTACAAAACGGGTTGCTGTGAAAGTGCCTCGAACGAACATATTTTGAGTCTTATTTTTGTAAGTTCATTGAGTCATCTACTAGTGAGTCAAATACAATACAATAAAAATTGAATTTTTGACTATTTTTTTTTTTTAACGGAAATACTTTATTTTATTAATAGAGAAAGACAAATACAAGTAACGGTTGCAACTCTACTATTCTGAACCAGACATGGATATAGAGGCATAAAACTCCATCATCGCAGGTTCAATCTAATCGAGGAATACACCAATCCTCATTATAATTGTGAACAAAAAACAAACCAACAAACGGAACCAAAAAACCAAGCTGCAATTGCGAGACCCTATTAGGCATCCC
>JAYMTH010002061.1:0-13341 GCA_036897465.1 Pelargonium australe | reverse complement strand
GCCTGACCGGACCTCTGAGCAGTAGTAAAACCGGACCATTCAGCAATCGGTGACGTCGTACAATGATATGAATTTGGTTACCCATTTTAATTTTTTTTAATGACATTGTTAAAGTTAGAGTTTGAGTCAAACACTCAAACTTATGATATACAATTATTTGAATTGTATTAAAATTAAATATGAATCATAATATTTATGCATTAACATGTACTTGGTTACCCATTTTGAATAAAGATTCAATCATCATGTTCCTATTTACTTTATGAACTGTGGAACATAATTATATATCTTGAGCAATATGTAACATGACTTTTATCAGTTAAGTTACACATCAAGGTAGCTCTCCCTTTAAATCATGTGTGTAACGTTGATGTGAGCAATATGTAAAGCATGTGAGCTCTCCCTTTAAGGTAGCTCTCCCTTTAAGTCATGTGAGCAATATGTAAAGTAATATGTAACATGACTTTTATCAGTTCGGTTCCCAACGATTCCCCCCGCAATGTTTAAAAACGCGGTGGGCCCGGTGGCCAACCCGAAGATCCCGGAGATAACGTTGTCCGGTCCGTCGTTTTCGCCGAAGTTGAAATCAGTAGCGGTTGAGCAGCCAATCACAAGGTTAGTGATCTTCAGCCCTCCACCGTTGTCGGCACCGAAGGTCAGGGTCTCTCTGGCCACTTCGCCGACCGTGGTCGCGTCGACATAGCCGATCCGGTAGTAACAAGAATCTCCCTGGCGCTGGAAGTCCGGTGGTTGGCAAAGCGGGTCGTCCCAAGACAGTGGCGCGTAGGTATTCGACAACTCAGGCACAAAAGGCCCATTCTTGATTTCGAAGCAATTATCGCAATTATTGCACTTAACCCAAGAGAAGTCGCTGCCGGTGTCGATGTCTAGGTAAGTTAGGTAAGGCTGAGAGCCGATCGCTACAAAAACTGCATAGATGGAGCTGGCAAAAGGTGCCACGTAAGGACGTAGTGAAGCGTCAGGGCCTACAGTACTGGTTCTGTTCTTGTTCGACAAATTAGCGGCTTTTTTGGCTGCAATGTAGTTGACGTAATGAGCGCGGTTCTTTGAAAGATGAACCATCCTCCAATCTTTTTCCTCGGCGCTCAGGTGGTCGGGAAACAGGCTGTCCTTCCGGACCATCGAGAGGCGCAGGCTTTTGTGATCGTCTACCGAGGTGAGGCCTATCGTGAAAATTACGAGAAGAGTACATGAAATGAGAATGTCATGTATACAAGATTTGCCCATTAGGTTTGTTTTTTTTATTATCAGCAAGCGACAATAAGCAAAACTTGAATACGAGATCTCAAGAGAAACAAACACCTTAAGCTACTTGTACAAATGAGTGCGCATTTTCTTTGTTGCAGTGCTTTGGTTTAAGGTAGTCATGTTGGGGGTTATATACTGAATTTCAGTGTTTTCATAGAGGTGCATGGACCTTGACAGCTCAGATAATTACTATGTTTCCCAAATAGTTGTAGAAATTTGGAAAATGAAAAGAAAGAAATTGTAATAAAATGATATGTGGATGTACTTATAAAATGAATTGTTCAGGTACATCCGGGTAGGTACATTGCAACAATCAATTATGGTAAGCAATAATAACAAGAAACTAGTGGTTGGTTTGACTTTTGAGAGATTAAATTTCATTTTTGTTTAGGATGAATTTGGATATAAATGAAATAGAATATTCTTGGATTTGAGATACATCAGAAGTTTGGATTCAAACAATTGGGATGTATTAAGTATTTTTAAATTATAATTATAACGTTGATTTTAGATAAACATATTTGGTATTGGTATCAAAGAAATATTATCTTCCCTCCAATAAGTTAAATGATTTCAAGTTTTAATAAAATAACGTGATAGTTATGAGAAAATGACTTGAACTATTTTAATTAAGTTAAAAACTCAATTATACAAACATCATCTAAGAGTTATTGGAGCATTCCTAAGGTTGAATGACATCAGCAAATACTTTTTCTTTATGAAACAACCGTTGAGCTACGATGATGGCCAGCGACGGATGACATTATGTTGTTGGTCAGCGACGGAATTTTGAAGATCAGGTAGGTAATTATCCGCTGCTTTTTTTTGTAGAGATCGCCAAGCCATTGGCGCGTAGGTATTGGACAGCTCAGGCACAAAAGGGCCATTCTTGATATTGAAGTGACATATCACATTTGTTGAGCCTACGGTTCGGTACCAATTCTAGCCGGTTAATCCAACGGCCTAAGTCGGTACAAAAGACACGTGTCCAAACGGGAAAACTAATTAACCAATATCTGGACTTTATTACAAAACTAACTACGCGCTCGCTCAAGCTGTGACTTCCTTTACAGCTACTCTACTCTTATTGCTTCGCGCCATTTCCCAAAACCGCCTCTGTATCTCCAATCTCAACTTGTTCTCCTATGGCTACAGAGATTTTATCTTCTGATTCTGAAGAATCATGTATGTATTTACATATTTGCATGCTCGTAACTGATCAATGTCTTTATTTGTATGATATGAGAGGATTAAATCAACCTTAGTTGCTTCAATTTTTAGGGTTTCGGTGATTCAGTTTATGTGTTTTTATGTGCCTATGCTAATCGCAGTGGTCAATGTCTTTACTGACCAGTTAACATTCAGTTTTCACAACCTTTGTGCTGCAATTTATCAGTTTTCTTTGACATTCAGCAAAGCAGAAACTCGGTGGATTTACTGGTTTTGTAGAAGCTACTATAAATGGAGATCTGAAAAAAGTCAAGAGTTAGTAATCAGCATCATGCCCTGTCTTTTCCATTACATTTCTTGATTTTTGTTATAGAAATGTGATTTGTTTATGTGTGTAACTGAACTTGCTCCTTGGCAGAGGCGGCAAAGATACTTGATTGTAATGGATTTGGAATTGCAAAAGTTCTTTCTACTATAATGGGCTCGAGTGGTCTAAGTGCCTTTCATTTTGCTGCTATTGGGGGACACGCTCATATTTGCAAGTATTTTACCAGGGATCTGAAACTTGATGTCAATATTAAGGATTCAAGAGGTATTATTGGTAAAATTCTCTTTTATATTTTTGGATAAGTGTGTTTATGTATAAAAGCATGTCCATACGAACAAATATTACTTATTTGTAGTTTGTATCTCTTACCTTGCATGAACCTTATGGTGTCAATTTGCTTATATTGAAAGTTCATGAGAGAAAGATTGATGATGGTCTTCGAGGCCGATAGACTTCAGAAGTCATCTAGGATAGGTCAATTTGGGTTTTGGTTTTGAACAATGTGCCCACACACCGTCTAATATGAATTTATGATTCTTGTCTGATAAATTATAATAATTGCATTTATCTTGGGTTTATATATGTTCCTTCCACATGATTCTTGACTATTTATTTATATGTCATATGTAGTACATTTTGTTGGTTCTTCCACATTATGCAGATACTCACATGAGGAAATTTATAGTTTACAAGATTTTATTGCTTAAGCGAAGGGTTATGTTATGAAGGGCATAAACACTCAACCCTATATTACATAGCTCCTAGGTTGTTGACTTTTTAGATCTGCCACTGTACGTCAATGAGGAATCATGTAAATATATAACTACATCTATGTGACCAATGTCTAACGGGTCTTGTGGTTAAGAGCTTGGTTTCCATTAGTAAGGTCTCAAATTCAAATTCAAGCCTTGGAGGCGACCTGGTTGTCCGAAAAAAAAAAAAAAAAAAAAAACACTACATGTATGTGAAAAGATATAGTCAAACTGTGCATGGGTTTTTTGGATATAAAGTTAATATAATTTCTTTCAATGCATCCTTTACAGATCAAACACCTCTGCATCATGCAGTCTTAGAGGGGCATTATTCTGCAGCTGCCTATCTTCTTGCAAATGGTGCTAATCCTAATGCAACATCTATACAGGGACAAACTGCTTTACATCGTGCTGCTGAATCAGGTTCCCTAGTTAGCTCTCTTTGCCCAAGCACATATGTTGGCTGCTTTTTTAACTTTATTTCTTTGCAGCTCTGTTATTTGTTTATTCTCGTTTGTTTTATCATAATAGTTGGTGATCATACTGTACACAATTTACTATTGAGTGCTATATTCGACTACTGTCTTTTACTCTGTTCCAATTGAATAGTAGAGTGATTCAGTGGATCTCCTTGATCTGTGTTGGTATTTGTTTGTGCATAGTTACATGCTCTGTTGGACTATTGCAGGTGGGGAGAGACTGTTGCTCCTGTTGATTTCAAACAATGCTGAAGTGGATGCAATAGCTGATTCTGGTACACCATTGCAAGAGGCAGCATATAATGGCAATAAAGAAGCCATGAAAGTGTTGTTGGATTATCATGCCAACGTAAGCAAGAGTCTATTTACTTTGCATGTTCATTGAAGCTATTATTAAGGTCTTCTCACTCCACAAACATTTGATACATTTTTTCTTCTTGCTTTGTCTTGTTTCTTTAATTGTGGGTATATTTAACAATATGTTCATGGGATTATGCAAACGATTTCATTAACATGTTATTGGGCACTGATGTTGCCATGTTGGTTGAATTGTGCTATTAATTTATCCAACATAATAGAATGTACATCTTGCCTATATGTTGGTTTATGGTTTAGGTTATACTACTCCTGCAATTTCAAGCATCCAAGAATTCCATACTTACTAATGTAGCCGAAAATAAATACAAGTATTGATTCTGAAAAGGCTGGAGAGAAATTTCTGTATAAATTATTGCATGGTTTACCATATACGCATTTAGAGAGTTATTGCCATTAGAACTGTGGATACCTAGCTATGCAAGAATCTTAGTCGTATAATTGTTGAAGCTTTTTGCTCTTTTGCAGCCGAACATGATTCTCCAACATCTACATTCTCCACTGTGCTTATCAATTATTGCCCAATCTTTTGATTGCGTGAAGCTATTAGTTCAGGTATAAGATGTCCTTGCTTTTGGTACAGCATGGCATGTATGCATATATCTGAATGGACGTATGGTCTTTGTTGGTTTCCTTAATTCCTGGATTGCTCACAAGTATCTGGTGAGCAGAGTAAAATTTCGCTAGTATATTGGTCTTAGGTTTTTGAGCAATTGAAAATGAATAGGCTCTGCTTCGCCTTGAAGTAGTAAATATTGTACAGTGCTAACTGACGAATGTTTATGGCTGTGATATTTTTTTGTTGCACAGTATTATTCTAATATAACCATAAGTCCTTATATATGGAAAAGAAGGTTGTTTCTACCTTTAGGTCATGTACATTCTATTTTTTGGAGCAAGCTTTTATATAATTATATTATATCTATATCACACGAAAATTTTGAGGTGTGGAAAAGCATAAATTATTGTGTATGGATCAATTTGTAAGATTTATAGAGCATTACAATTTTGTTACTGAACAATTTTATATAAATTATATTTTGGTCTTAAGCTAACAATTTCTGCGTCTCTTCTTTATATATCCATAGGCAGGAGCTGATCCAAACCTCATTTCATGTGGAGTGTCTCCTCTGCGAGTTGCAGCTCTCACTGGGGAATCTGAGATTATCAAATACCTTTTGGATGTTAAAGCTGATCCTAATGCGCATAATGGTGTAAGTTATCTTTGAAAGTTCTGTTTTCAGCAATAAAAAATGGTTTAGATCTCTTAACATTTTTCTACCTCTTCCTTTTCCCTCTTAAAGTGTTTCCTTTATCCCTGTTCTGAATAATTTCTGAGGAATGATTGTTGGATGATGTTGCTTCTATAATTTGTCCTTCCCCCTCTTTGTCTGTTTTCTCTTCTTTCCAACCTTTTCCTTTCCCCTTGCAGTATTTAGAGGCTGGATTGTTGTTTCCACATCATTCTTATTTCTTAAACCACTGAAAGAACCTTATAAATGGTTGCCAAATTCTTTTCTAGATTGTTTTCACCCTCATATATATGTACTGTTCACCATGCCCTGAGTCATTTATAGTGCATTGTTGTAACTCATATATGTTATCGTATTCAATAATTTAAAGCTGTTTGTTCTTCAGATGTATACGTCTCACACTTATGTTGTTGGTTGCTGTTTATCTATTTTTGCTCATAGTCTTGATAAACGTCTAAGAATGATTCTTGCTTCCTTTACTCATTAATTTTTGGCTTGACTTTTGGAAATCTACCAGGATTTGACACCATTAGAGGTCTCGGCACTGAGAAAAAACTATAAGGCTGTTAAGATTCTCTTTCCAGTGACCTCTCCCATTCAAAGTATTCCAGAATGGAGTCTTAACGGAATAATCAGGCATTTGGCTCCTGACACTGTTGGACAGGAAGTATATTAGCTTCTTTATGCTATACTTTGTAATGACATGCTAATATCACCCTAGTTCAGAATTTTTTTCTTCTTATCCTTCAATAATTTGGAGGATGCTGTGTCTTTTTGTGTAGTATTGTGAATGGCCACACATAACATACTTTTCTCTTCCCCTGCATCAAGCGTCTCTTGATTTCTTCCTTTTGTTTGCATGCTGATATCTCCTGGAATAAGAATTGGATGTTGTAAACTTTGTAGGATTCAAGACGGTAGGGATATTTTGATATGATGTGCATGCCTCATAGGTGAAGTAGAGTATGCTCTTGTTAGGTGGTATCATTATCAGAATCTGTTGTTTTAACTCGGGATATAACCTTCTCATGTCTTTGTTCTATATAGATACTGTCTGAGCCTATTGAATTCACAACCCGTTGGAGCCTGAAAATCTGAAAAGGTGTTTTGTTTTGATTGGTGTCTCAGTCAAAGCCAAATCACTCTTGGCTTAGAGTCCTTAAACAATACATTCACACACGCATAAAGATAATTAGAGTTTGAAGAGCATATCCTTATAAACATGGATGATTGAACACCTATGGGCCTTGCCAATACCAATTTGATACATTTTGTACCTTATGCTTGCATGCAACTAGCAGAGGCATGGATCATGGTCTCTATAACTTATTCATCATTTTCTTATGTTGGCCCCTTCTATAATCTCTGAACCAAAATGTAAAGTTATCATGATTGTTCTTTGCAAGCTTGTAGGTGACTAGCTACTATCATGCAAGCTTGACACCTTTCCCTGTTCACTTTATTGCTCAAGTATACGTTCTTAGCCATCACCTATACCTAGATCCATGCATTATTTTTGTGTTATTTCTATACTTACTCGAGCTCTCTTGCAGAGGATGCTCAAAGAAGACAAGTTTTGGGTGTTTCATATGATGGGGAGTGATGCATTTCAGAGGTGTTCGTATGGTGATGCAATTAATGCGTACACAGAGGTAAGCAGACATCATACATTTTTTTTTTCTGGTGATCTTTGTTGCCACTACCAATAGTACTTGGTTCTGTTAAGACCGAGTTCTTGCAATTTTCCCTTCAAATCTATTCCAAGTTGTGCTTTTCACATGGATTATAAGCACGGGGTTTATCTTGTTAGGGTGTGAAGTCATTTGGAATATTTGATGATCGTAGCATTGTGCACCTCATTGTGGATTCAGTTCTTAGTTATTTGTTATGGATCATATGCATTGTGTTCATTGGTGATTCAGTGTTCAGCTCTCCATTGTTTCACCTCCAACTTCTAAGCCCTCATCAAGTATAGGTTTTTCTTTCTGACATTTCTTTCCTATAATTTCTGGTATTGAATTGCAGGCACTCAGCATAAAACCCGATGTATATCTCTACTCCATGCGCAGCTTGTGTTGGACCTACTCGAATAATGGAAAAGCTGCATTATCTGATGCTAAGGCTTGTATTAAGCTAAGCCCTGACACGTCTCTTGGATACTGTAGGGAGGGTTTTGCATACAGTGTACTCCAAGTATGTGACAAATATTGCTTCCAGCTATATTATCGACGGTTCAGATTCTTACTTGCTCCGCTATCTGATTTTGCAGAATCCATTGAAATCAGCAGATTCTTTTGCTGGAGCTCTGAACCTGAATCCTGACAAGAAGCATTATCAAAGTTTATACTGGTATAAAAGTTCAAATCCATACTACTATTTCAAATCTCATGCTAATCATCCCCCCCCCCCCCCCCCAATCAAACCATCTTTGCATTCATGATTCTATTATCTAACTTGTCATGACAGGGAAGCTATTGAAGATGAATTCGACGTTATACTTAGTCTGCAGGAATTGAACATTTTCGAAAGTTAGTGAAGAACCTTGTCCACTAGGCCTCTGTTTTTTAGCTGGATTGCCAAAAATGCATCTCCACCTACAAAGTTAGTGAAGTAGCTCTCTTGCAGTGATTCTACATACAACTTGTACATATGAATAGCCTGTGGAGGTAGCTGTACTTTGGCTTGAGGGACAATCAACAAAAGCATATATAGTAAACAGGAAGATGTTTTAGCATTCATAATTGTCTGAGTAAGTATATATAAAGCTCTTTCATATACAAATAAAAGAAATGAATTTAATTAGAAACAACTATTAAGCAACATTGATCAGTCAGCTAATAATTCTCTTCGGCACATAGGGCACGAGTTCTTCCTCTCCAACCAAGGCACGATACAAGACTCGTGGTAGAGATGGGAGCAAGGCATCCGAACGAGCTTCCCAGATAGATCCTCCAAGCACACCGCGCACGTACCAAGTTCCCCTTCTTGATATCTTCCATCACAATCGAACCCAGC
The DNA here is from genome assembly GCA_036897465.1 of Pelargonium australe. Lineage (NCBI taxonomy): Eukaryota > Viridiplantae > Streptophyta > Magnoliopsida > Geraniales > Geraniaceae > Pelargonium > Pelargonium australe. The sequence continues at coordinate 4,700 of JAYMTH010002061.1, read as the reverse complement.
GTCCCCCTTCAACTTCTCTATGGCGTAAGCCATCGCCAGTCTCCTCTCTTCTTCTTCTTCTTCTTCTTCTTCTTCAAGGCGAGCAGGTTCAGAATCCTGCGACTCCAAATGAGCAACAATCAATTCACTTAGCTCCGTGTCACTCAAAAACCTGTCACTGAAAAACTCGATGTCAGCCTGAATGTGGAGCATCCAATTCTCTATTGCATAGGAAACGAGCATTGATACTATTTGCACAATGCTAGAGGCCCCAAATTCCTGGAAAAGACAGTGCTGGAGGATGTCAGGTCGTGCGAGGAATGGTATTGGAATCCGAATGATCTGATCTTCCAAACCAGTCCTCGGAAATATTTCAATGACTTGGGTGTAGCCGTCGCTGGATCGATAAAGGTCTCTCTGTCTAGTGTATGCCGAAATTTGAAGAGTCATGAAGTAGTGAAGCTGTGGGTTTGATCCGTGGAGATTGATGAGGTTCGCATCAGTAGCAGCCATGGATGATGATTTTGAGAGCAAACAAAGATACTTGAAGTGCTCAGGAGAGACTGGTGAGGAGTCTTTATAAACAGATTTCGAATTAGCAAATAGGAAATTGAAAAGGTACTACTTGCCTAAATCGGCTTCACTTACTAATTTAACATGAAACTCTAATATCCTAACAAACCGAGTCTAAAACATCTTTAAAAATAAATCAGGAAATAGAAAAAAGTTGGTTGTAGATATAATTCCTTTTTTTTTTTTTTTGAAGAAGAGAGATATAGTTACTTGATCACCAAGTCAATACAAATGTTTGAAATATGCTATGTATATAATTGGATACAAGCTTTATATATATATATAAATTCAAAATAGCAAATACATATTCATGAGATCCAACAAGAAGTTGGCATCAACAACCAATCTTTCCCATGTGAAAGAAATGGCATCTTATGAATCACACTAACACAAGAATTTCCTAGGAAATCTGCATCCCAATAAAGAATGATATACGGCGCAGAGCTGTACATACATCACCATGGCTCCATATTCTAACTCACAATACATTCAGAAATCTGAATCACGCAGCATGAGATCCAACGCGAAGTTGGTCAAACTAACTTATTAATAACTTGCTGCAGATATGTTATTCCAGGAAACACAGTGTTGTAGTCACCATCCCTCCAGCTTCTAGACCCAAAGTAATATTCATTGCTTCTTGGCATGCCTTTGGCAGAATGCTCTTAACCGGCCAAGGCCCTCATCGAGAGATGAAGGCTCGACAGCAAAAGTTATACGAAGCCAGTTCTTCATTCCAAACGCTACCCCTGCAGTATATATTGTGTGCCAATTAGCAAGCGCAGATACAATTACAAAATTAACCAAGTAGTTCTCCCCAAAACAATTTAAAGCAACCTTCAAATGCAATTAGAAACGAAGGGCACTTTTTAACTGAATAGTAGGCTAAGGCTTTATAATTTTCAAGTGTTATGTTTGAGAAGATTATTTTAAACTGTATGACATTGATTGAGGTTCGAGATTTTGAACTATAATGAAGGGAAAAGTTCAGACAAATATCTAGACAGAAGGACATATTAACACTTCCTTCGAATTACAGCTTAATGTTAGAGGTTTATATTTGAGAAGAACACATTCGATTTATGCTTTAAAAATGATAAGAGGTCTGAGGCCGGTGCTATAGTCTACAAGTGATTTAAGTCATTCATGTATGGAGATCTCAATTCCACTGCCTCATTAAATATCACACCCAGAGACACTAAGTACTGACAGTCCCAAGGTTTAAAGAGGTGAAAAGCTTGCAAGGAAGGAAAGAAAATCCAGTACTATGACTATTCCATCCACTTAACTAAAAGCAAGAAGCTTTTACTTTGATACTATTATTTCTGTACCTGGCATTACGATGACTGATTCCTCTTTAGCCAGCTTGAGACAGAACTCCATATCATCACTAATGCCTTCCAAACATGACAAATTTAGCTTTGCCTGCAAAATATTTTGACATTAAGAATTGAGCTCACATTTTGGAGCAGACTGATCATGTCAAATAGCTAACTAATGCACGTACCATTACAAACATGGATCCTTCCGGTTTGTGTGGACAAGTAATGCAAGGGATCTCCTTAAGTCCTTCATAACATTTGTCAGCTGTCTCTCTCAGTAAGTTCACAATCTTAGAGAAGAAATCTTCTTTAGTTCTTTCAATGATTTGAGGAACGGCACCCTATTACATGAACCACATTGTAAAGCTTTAAATGGGGAAAGATGAGCAAGAAAGCATGTACAATTGGCAGGGTTGATTTTTATTAATAGTGTACAAGAATTAGTGAAAACGCATGCACATGAAAGAAAATGGAACGCCAATGCACATAATTTGATTCTCTTCAGGATATTCGGTTACCAACCTGAATAAGGGTTGTCGGGTCAGTAGATATATTGAGATAACCAATGAGAGAATGAATCACCTGAGAGAATAAAACCATAATTCTTAATACTATTACTATTGAAGACAATATGACATTTCTGCAGAGTATAAGTTGGCTGAAATTTTACAAAAAAGAGCAAGGAGATAGAAAGGCTAAAGGAGTGAACCAACCCCAGATTTTGTAAGGATGCCATTAGGGTCATTTTTTACAATCCAACCAAGCCGCCAACCAGGCACAACCCATCTCTTTGATAATGACCCAACTGTAAACACAGGCACAATGGATCCAAACACTCCCATTGGGACAAATGGATTGCTTCCGAAATTAAGATGAGCATAAACTTCATCAGCTATTATAGTAATCCCAAGCTTAAATGCTGTCTCTGCAACCTAATTCAAAATATTAGAACAAACTAACATCTAAAAAACGGATTTCTACTTTTCACTGCTGTTATAGAATTACTCATAATTCAATTTAAAATACAAAACAAAAAAAGTTTGATCCATTGAGCCAATCAATCTATCTTCCCAATTTACTCTTGAGGATGCAACAATTTCCTTCAATGTAACTCAAAGTTTCATATCAAGTGTATTAAAAAAAGGTAACCTCCAAATCAATTGATCTCACCTTCTTCAGGTGTTGGTGTGTGTAGACATTTCCACAAGGATTTCCTGGGTTTATTATGACCATGGCCACAGTATTCTTGTCTGCAAGGGCTTCAACCCCATCAAGGTCAACCTCCCAACCCTTTTCTGGAAGAAGATCAAAGTGCCGGACTTCAAGACCAATGTAAGCAGAACGACCTTCATAGTATGGGAAGCCTGGTCTTGACAGTAAAATGTTGGCATTAGGACGGGCAAGGACTGATAGTAGTACTTCAATTGCTTGTATGCATCCAGCTGCAAGATACACATCATCAGGAGATAGCTTGCTAGGGAGATCTTGAGAGAGATAATCCGCAATGGCCCTATAGTATAACAAGATCAAATTATGTTAAGATCTTCCATGGTTTCATAAACAAGTAATATGGAGCCAGATGCAGCATTTACAGCTCTACTCTAGTGAATTCATTTGAAATTGCATCCATCCCATAGATTTAAGATCCAATAACCGAATTCATGAAATGTAATTAATTGCATACTCCCTTCATTATCCCTTGTAAAACTAAAAGAAGATACCACCACTTGAGGTTCATGACTAAACAAAATAGAAAGTGTACATTGGCTATATATGAGTTCTGAATCAATCCTTGTAAGAAGAAATTTGCTCCTATCGCACAAATTAGTCAATCTACAAACAAATGAGAAACACTCTGAGCTTGATTTGAGAAATCAAGTGAGAAATTGACAGAAATGCAATGAAAACGTTACATTAAACCTACACATAAACATCTACACAAACAAAAGTAACATCATGAGGTCTAGATCAATCTCTATAACAAATTTCTTCAGTGAGTTACCAAGTACTCGATCTGCTTCCAAATCAAGCAATCAATTGAGAGAAAACATGTACCTCCTAGCTGGAAGAATACCATCGGTGGGTGCGTAGCTGTTGTATTTAGCAGAGCGTACAGCTTCGACGACGGCGTCCTCGGCGTCAGGGGATGTGCGGAAGCAGGGGAAGGCGGAGGGGTCGCCGTGGCCGAGAGGAACGACGCTCCGGCCGTCCTCCGGATTGATATTAGCCCTGAGCTTAGTGACGATGGGTCGGACGCGTCCAACACCCAACGAGTCGATCGATTCGTTGCCTCCAAAATTCCATTTCTTCGTTCCGTCATCCATTGAACCGAAGTCAGGAACAAAATGGTGTGACCAGAAAGTATCACCAATCACTCTCTCTCTGGTCAATGTTATGGAAAAGATTGCCACTAGTTTGTTGGAGCATTTTATAACATATCTTCAAAGAATCAGTGAAAGTATAATACAGTATAAATTTCAGCCAATAATGTTCAGATTTGGTACGTGGCCGATCACATGATTCACGTGTATGGAATCAAATGTCAGGATTTGTATTACCTTACTTTTATAGTACAGAAACTTTTGTATGTTTTTGTTCGCAGAATTTTACGACAAATAATTCTTCTAAAGTATTTGTCCATCATAATTAACTACATTAAATTACCTAATATTAAAAGTTCAAAAAGAATTCCCACAGAGACAATGCTCTCTAGGTGGCATTAGGGTTTTCAATTTTAGCAATATAAAGAGTGGGGGTGGCGGCGGTTTTAGAGGAACAACAAGGAGGCAGGGACTGGTACAAGTGGCGGAAGGAGTCGGCGGGGAT
>JAYMTH010002060.1:0-13341 GCA_036897465.1 Pelargonium australe | reverse complement strand
GCTTCGGCCACCGGAGAGGCCTCCCTCCACCTCTCTCCTTCACCTACATCTCTCTCCCTCTATCATTCTCCTTCTCCTTCACCTTCTACGTCCTCATTGCCGGCGAGAGCTCCGGTACACACCATCTCCCTCGGCAGCGTTCGGGATCAACACCTCCATGGTCGCGAGCCTTGCCTCTTTACCCAACCCTGATCATCCCCATTCACTGGATATCACCAACTCGAACTCCACCTCCGCCGGTTTAGATCTGCGACGCTTCTACGATCAGTCACCACCTCGCCGACTTTCCCTCCTCGTCGCCGGCTTTGCTCATTGGAAGGCCCGTCGTCCAGATCTGGAGCCTCACTCCGTCGAAAGCGATTGAGCTCCCTTTCGGAGAGCCACCCAGCTCTGCCCTCTGATGGATCTGCTTCTTTTTTTTTTCTGCCGGATCTGTATCTAATCCGCCGGATTTGCACCACTCTTACCGGATCTGCTCCTCACCCGTCCCTTGCACGTTTGTCGTCACCGGATGTGCACGGTCACAACCAATCTGCATCACCTCCTCCACCAGAGTCACCCTCACTCCGTTGCACTCCTTCGAATACCACTTTTGTCACTGCCAATTTGAGCCGCTTCATAGCTTTCGGCGTCCTCTACGAAGTCCAGCCGGAAGCCTCCATCGTCGTTGGCATCATCCATCATCCGTCACATGCACGATTTGCCGTTGAGTTACTCCAGCAATCTTAGCTGCTTCACTCAGCAGTTTCTTTGATTTGCGTAAATCCATCGGAGTTCGCCTCTTAAAGTAGCTCCAGGCGTTTCGCTCTCCGGTCACCGATGATTCCGTTGTCGGAATCACATCTCTTCCTTTCCGACGTCTCTCCGACATAATTTTCATCGGAATTTCACCGGTCCATGTGCAGTTTCTCTCACCATCATTATGGTCACGCGTTTGCACTCTTTCGAATAAGACTTGCCCACTTCCCTAGACAACATCTCACACTCATCAATTTTCATTGTCATTATTAGCTTGTGCTCACAATCCCCAATGTCTGGGTCTCACATACCATTAATGTTGTTTGGTATTTTCAATTTGAGCTTGTTGCTCTTTTATGTTTTCTAGGCCCGAGGTCTTTTGTGCTTGTTCTTGTTATTTACTTTACATGAATAAAGTACCTATAGCTGATAAACAAAAAATATTATTTGAAAAGGAGTTGAGTGGCTTATTCAAAGTTTTGGGACTAAAACAGTGATTTTTTTCAAGTTTGAGTACCCTTTTGACCTTTAATCGAATTTTATTATAATTTATGGTAATAGTTAGATACTAAAACATTGATTAATTTTCAGATAAGACCTAGCGGCAACTCATCTTCCTCTCAAGATCCTTGGATTAGTAGAATATGGAAAAACGGTAGAGATTGTCCAACCGGCACAGTTCCTATAAAAAAATACACAAAAGATGATATAATCAGAGCCAAAAGGATTGCCCAAATACATGCTTTCCATTTGAATCTCACTCGCACTACCTCTACTACTACCGGCGTTGAGAATGGTATTTACCATGTGAGTGTTTGTCTATTGAATTTAATTGGAATATATATGTTTATATACAAATATTTTTTTTTTTCCTTTTTCTTTCCATTGAATCAATTTCCTTTTATTTCTTCAGCATACAGTAATCAGAAAAGAAGAAGCAGGTCCCAAATTTGGTGGCATAGCAATGAAAGCAAGCCTATGGAGTCCAAAAGTGCAAGACACACAGTTCAATTCAAATAAAATGAAAATTTCATCTGGAGACGAATTATTACAAACTGGTTGGACGATATGTATTGTAAGACAATACCACTTGTTAACATGAATGAATGAGTTATTATCTATTAATTTACTTAATTTTACAATATCATTCTATCAGGTTAATCCGTCTTTGTACAAGGATCATCGCACTGGGCTTTTTATCTTCGCAAAGGTAAGTTTTAGTTAATTATGTATTTTTTTAAAAGTAAATATATACTTACACAGTAGTTGAGAAACACTAATACTTTGTGTAATTATGGAATGCAGACAAAAGACACATCTTGTTTCAATGATTTGTGTCCCGGATTTGTAAGAGACAGCTCGAGCGTTCATTTGGATTATGTTTTCGAAACACTTTCTAAAATAGGAGGTCCCGTCTTCTCTTGGAGTTTTTTAATCACCAAGGTGAGTAAGGCAAGTGGTATGAGCTATTATACACATTGAAAAGAAAAGAAAGATTGAATATATGTTTGAATAATGCAGGACAAAAGCAATGAGAATTGGGTTGTTAAGTTTGGATCAAAAGATAACAATGTTACAATTGGATTTTGGCCAAAGAGCTTATTTTCGGAAACCGGTTTAAGCAACTTGGGAAATGTGGTTGAATGGGGAGGAGAGGTCTACAACCCACCCGGTTCTGGAGATTTGGCTCAAATGGGTAGTAGCCCGGACTGTCAGAAACTCTGTCTTATTCTAAGCCGAGTCTGCAAAATAGCAAGGGTAAAATTTTTGGAGGACACGTATTATACAGGATATAGTTGATTACTTCAAGTTCAATATGAAGATGGAGAACTAGTAAATGCTCCAGAAGGAGCCTAACCGATTCAATCATTTCCATATAAAACCAAGGACGAAGGCAATCAAGGAGGCGAATTTCAACGTCTTCTGTTATTTGGTGGACCAATTACCAAATGAGTAATACAATACTAAAATTCAAATGTTCTATTTACTTCAATGATAAATATTTTCTTTTATAAACAAAAATAGAATGATTCTCTGACTCTTAGGGTCTGTTTGTAAAGCTTAAATGGCCTCTTTTTGTCTCCTTTTTGGTGTGGATAAAGAAGGTTGAAGTGTGTTTTGTTAATCACACTTTCTCCTCCTCCTTGCACAACCACCTACATATAATGCCTTCCAAGATATTAAGAATTAGAAAACAAAAATAACCTACAACATTGATCCAAATAATGAGAACTCAACTAGTATGTATAGTCTGTGCAGGTAGATCTCTCACAATTAAACACCATTTTCTCGTATACATAACCTAAACTCAATCAAGTCGACATAACGATATGACATATGAGGATGAAGTTAATAGTATCAACATATGTACCCCTTCATGCCACCTAAGATTAAGTGTTTTCAGGAGCATCAGTTGTAGTAAGTTAATAAGCGTTGCAATACAATTATTTGGGGAAAAGTTGGGATAAATATTCTCTTTCAAAAACATGAATGTGATTCATAGAACACTCTCAAACTAGAAAAATGGTCAATTCGGGGTCCCTGTTGAAGTGATAAACAGGGAGGCGCCCCTCACAATTGTAGTGTTCATATTGGGGAGCAAAATACTATTATAAGTCATGACACAATATGATATTCCATAATAATATTATTATAACGAGATGCTCACAACACATTCTAACAAGACACTTATAATCTCACAAAAGAGTAAATGCGTTATCATTAATTGACTCAATGATTTGATACAAATGACAATAGGACTCCCCAATTTATACTACATCTATGCATGAAAAGGTATATTGAAAGATACCTTTACATGAATCATTACAACCTTTCATCATTAAAAGGTACCTACAAAGAGACATACCTATTCATGAGAGGCACATATCATTTTACCCACACCTCTTCACACACCTCTTCATGTAACTTTACTAATTATTACAAAAATTAATTTCTAATGAATATCTAATAAAGTCGGTGATGATTATTCGGCATGCCACCTAAGATTAAGTGCTTCCAGGAGCATCAGTTGCAGCAGACTTGCGGTTCAGGTAACGAAGAACAGCATCTTCAGCCCTAAAGATTTTTGCCAAAAAAGAAGTTAATAAGCGTTGCAGCACAATTTATATGGGGGAAGTTGGGATACATAATCTCTTTCAGAAACATGAATACGATTCATAGAACTCTCAAACTAGGAAAACGGTCGATTTGGGGTGTCCCTGTTGAAGATATGAACAGGGATGCCCCCTCACAACTGTAGTGTCCATATTGGGGAGCAAAATATTTTTTCAAATGATGACACAGTATGATATTCCATGATAGTATGATAGGAGCAGCAACAGGCTCCATTAGATTAAATTAAGTAAACTGTCCGTATAACATTAAAGCCACTGTAGTCAATGACAGATCAAAATGCAACTTAACTATGTTTAGAGCCACTGTAGTAATCGACAGAAAAGAGTTGCTAGCCATGTTCAGAATTAACGACAAAACTTAACTATTGGATAACATTGTTCAGTTAGGTTTATAAAATGCAAACATGAACTGAAAGATCAAAATGTAGAATGTCAAATTTAGTGAAGCCTTCTGTTGAATAAACAATATACATCCTCCTAAATCAATCAGATTTGCAGAATTTGCAAAGTACGTGGATGTTCGGATTTTTCCCCAAATCCCGCAGTTAAAAGATTTTAATAACAAATGGGATTCTCTTTGGCATAATCCCATCAAATGAAGCAGAATAAATATGAAGTTGCAAAAGTCAGCATCAGCAAAATAAATAGGACAATTTATTAGACATGTTCCATATTTAGTACACCAAATGCAAACATACTACAATCATTTCAACCTTAAGTTCTAAATAAAAAGTCACTGCAGCAGCAGTGGATTTTAGTGAATGCTTTAGAAATAGAAAATATTCGGATTGGATAGCTAACTGATTTTACTGAGATGAAACATTGTGTAAATCATATCTTGAATGAGAGCTGGGGTATTCAGGCTGACACAGAAAAACAATATCTATAACTGGACCAAACTAGTTACTGATGTATTATAAAGAGCGACATACTCAAACAAGAACCTTATCACCCATGGAACAGTTGAGCACACTACTAAAAAATACTATTTGAAAATAAACAGCCACCTCATCATAGAAAAGGGGTTGTTGATCTACACACTATTTTATTATTTTCATATTCTATGTTTATATTATTTTCTCTTGGGCCAGAATTCATACAAGAGTTATGCATCTGATTCCTTCAAGAGCACCCAGGTAAATTTCCACATTATATTCACATCATCGTAGAGAAACCGTAACAATTAACAACTGGAAAATGAAGGCAGTGAAAAGAATAGAAGTTTACCATGGTTGATTATAGAAGTCAGAACGGTGCTCTTTTTCTGTATTACGATTAGCATCTCCAGAAACAAGCTTTAGATCATTGGTCTGAGAAGCAATTAAAGCGTTGATAAATTCTCCTGGAGACTGACTAAAACCAAGAAAAAAAGCACGTCTGCGCCGATGCTCGTGTATCTTCTTTATAGAAGCAGTAATCAATTCATCACAAGCATCAATCTCCTTGTTCCTATCTGTGTTTGTCAGGAAATCAGACATTTCCTTCTCCAAAGGAAATGGCACATCAACCAGGATATCGTAACAAGTAGTTCCTGCTGGACTGTTCCCAGAAAGCATGATCTTATGGTCCAGGTGTATAGGTTGTGGGGGACTCAAATGCTGCGAAATTTTCTGTGAAACCACGGAAAATTTAATTTTCTCTTCCCCAAATGCCTTCTGAAGAGGTGGATCACACACAAAAAATGACGGATCATTAGGATTCTGTAGCTTCTTAGCCTTCACATAGTGCCAAAGGGCCGCAATAATTCTTGGTCGGGTATCTACCTCAATGCCAAGGACTTCAGTAAGAGCAGGTGAAAGTTTAAACCTTTCTGGTACATAATTCATTTCAAGCCGCATAATTGCTGTAAATTCCTTGTCCCCTTTTCTCTTCACCTCAAAGCCCTCGTGAAATGCAGGTGAACGAGAATTCTCCCACAAAATAACATGGTTATCTGGATAGAGGTTCTGGTCCAAATAAATGGTGATTTTCTTGAAAAACGATGAGAACTTTGGATGTGAAGAACTCGTATTTTGCATTGTTCCAGCCAGCAAAGGATCTTTCCCATCTTCCAAAATCCTCCCAATAATCTTTAGTGACCAAGAAGGAGGCTCCGAATCTTTCTTCTCAGGACTTGTTTGATGAGTCTGATTTGAAAAGGTATTGAACACATATAACCGAAGCGTTTTCTGAACACGTGGAGGACATTTAAGCGATTCTTGGATGTCAATCTTCTTCCTAGCCAAGGCTGCATCCACCCTTGACTCAAATTCAAGCAACTGTGTATAAAGAGCCGACTCTGGCAGAATAGCAGCCACCTTCTCAGGTATCTGTTTCTCAGGTAGCTTCCGCTTCTTTCTAAGTGTCGTGGGGGTTAACTCCATATTCTTAAAGAGGGAAGACGTGCTAGCGTTCGATGTTGCTAGAGGCCGAGATGGTGGTCTTTGAGATACCCGCTTTACACTTCCAGAGCCAGGAGTTGACAGAGGCCGTGAGGGCATTCCGACATTACTAGTATTCTGGTTTTGCAAGTGAGCAATAGACGGGGCTTGAGTTTTAATCTGAGCTTGAAATTGGGCATGAGCAGCCTGTGCCTGCACCTGTGCATGAGCCTGTGCATACTGAGCTTGGGCAAGAGCCTGTGCCTGAGGCTCCGACAACTGAAAGTGGCCCGGAAAGTGTGGCCCAGCCTGTGTTTGAGGTTTCGACTGAGAGAGCAGATGAGGTTGATGGTTCACAGGCACAGGCTGTGGCACTCCACCAGAATTCCCAAAAGGAGATGGTGCCCCGATATTCTTCGTAGGGTTATTGTTATTCATTGTGCAATCTAAAGGTACAATCTTTCAAATCAAATCCCAAACAATTCCATCAAAACTCCAAAAATCCCAAACTTTTTCGATATTGGGTGTCTTCAAAGACCTTTCCTTTTCCAGTTATTCAACTTAACCTACACTCTCAAAACGACCTGAATACCCAAACATGAAAATAAAAATAAGAATCCGCAAGATTCAATTCTCCCCAAAACAGAAAACACCAATTCGCAGAACTAAAACCTAATTCCGAATCCAAACCACAGTACCAAGAACAAATTAACGCGTGAAATTCAAAGTTCAAAACTAAAACACAGAGTGCATCGAATTTATCAGACTACCCGCAAAGATTGAAACAATACGAATACACAATACATAGACATATAAAAAAACCATACATATATTATATACATACACATATGATCTATATAATGAAAATAAACGTAATGTTCATACCAGAAGAAGTGTTGCAGAGCAGAGAACAGCTTCAGTTTCAGAGATCGGCGATGGAGCCAGACCAGCCAAATAATAAATCTTTCTCTGCTTTTGTTCGGTTCGCCAATTTACACAATTGCCCTCGACGACTGTGATTTGAAATGAGCAACAGGGCTGATGGGCCCAAAGCACCGATAGGCCCAATCCAATGATTACATTGGGCCCACTATTGAACGAGCCCGAGCCCAAGCCCAATTAAATCGCGTAAACCCTAGATCAGCATTGTATTAGGGTTTCTCTGATCTCATATATTCCTTCACATTCAGCAGGTGAAGAAGACGAAGCAGCAGAAGCAGAGCAGCCATGGTTTGTTCATCTGAGCTTTTGCTTTTCAGTTTCTGTTTTTGATTTTGGTTTTGGTTATGATTAGTAATTGAGTTTTGTTAATTGATTTTCAGGTGAAGTACTCTAGGGAACCGGACAATCAGACCAAGTGTATGTATTTTTCGCTGTTTTGGATCTTGTTCAACTCTTTGTCTGTTTGGTAGCTGGGAAAATTCTGGAAACGAGTTATTTGTTTAAATGCATGGCCTAAGTTAAGGTTTTTGGATAGCCATAACAGAACGAAGTTTAATTACCTCAACATTTTACTAAATTTTGTTGTATATAATTGAAACGTTTGTTTTTATATGTATGTTCCAGCCTGCAAAGCCAGGGGCTCTGATCTCCGGGTTCATTTTAAGGTATGCTGATCTAAAAATCTAAATAGCTAGTTTTCTTTTGTTATGCAATAGTTACCTTTTCAATTTGGTGAATGAATTGATCTATATTTAATTCAATAGCTAGCTAATTGTTGACCTTTATCTATTCATGTATTCTTTTATCATGTTAATGGGCTGTTGGTAACTGGCTTAGATCTATGCTATTCATTGATAGACTTTGATTAGAAGTAGTTCAGAGTTCCATGTTATGGTATTGGTAAGTCTTTTTGTTTTTATAGAGAATTATAGATAGATGATAAGAAGGGCATATGAAAGTTGATGGGGCTGCACTATTTTTTCCCAGTAGATTTTCTCCTTTTTGTTGTAAACTCTCTTAAAATCCAATGGCTCTTTGTAACATGTAAGCCATCATGACAAATAATTGTTGATTCGGAATTTGTGTCATCCCATAAATGTATAGCACTTAATTACTTGCTTTTGCACATGGCTTAAGAGGCCACCTAATCACAATTAGGTAGCATTTTGGATTAGAATTTATGTTCATGAATGAGAATCCAAAAGTGGAACGGGAATGAGATTCTCATGTTCATGTTTGTACTTAGATGTTTTGATTCATGGGAATAACCATTCTCATTCTTTATATACATTCCCATGCCAAAATTCTTAATCCAAGCCCTACCTCAGTGCTATTATAATCTGTCAAAATTCTTAATCCAAGCCCTACCTCAGTGCTATTATAATCTGTTCAAGTCAATAGAACCCATAATGCTCCAATGATAGTGGTAGAACAAGTATAGCATTTATAGTTTGTTATAATATGTTCAAGGGCTCTATATTCAGCCATTGACTCTTTTAATTGATATGAAGGCTTACTAAAATAAAAATCTCAAGCGTTAATTGATTTGAATTAGGTGACCTTCACTAATGCTATCCTTTTGCTTGTTCTATATTAGTTTGCTCTGTAACCAATGCAACTTGAATTCAGGCTATTGGCTGTGAGAATGACACAGGAATTTTTTGAATTATGAACTGTATTAGATACTAATATGACGGTGGCACATTTTTTGGGGTTATTTATCATGTTTGTATTATAATGAACAATTAGTCTATATTCCAAGGAAAATTCATGTCAGTATTGTTGTTTCTCTAAACTTCATATTCCTTGAAGGAAAAACTTGTTAGATGTGAAATTGTAATCTCTACCAATTTAAAATTTAATTTTTTCTTGCTGTGGAAGACATTCCTCATTTGTGAAGCCTTGCTTTAATAAGGGTATCCAGTTTTCACTAGGCCCCTTTCAATCATACACCACATCGTTTTCTAGCTACATAGAAAACTTTTTCTTTTTTTTTCTTTTACACTTGGCTCTTTGTGTTACACCACCTCATTAGTTTTATATCTTAAGCTGTCCAGCAACAAAACTTCAATATTTAGTTTGTTTCATGCAAACAGTTGGTATGTGTGTTGATTATGTTTTCTACTTGTCCTTTTTTAAGAACACTAGGGAAACTGCGTTTGCTATTCGCAAGTTGCCATTGGTCAAGGCTAAGAGGTACTTGGAAGATGTATTGGCTCACAAGCAAGCCATTCCCTTCCGTCGCTTCTGTCGTGGAGTTGGTCGAACTGCACAGGCCAAGAACCGCCATTCCAATGGACAAGGACGATGGCCTGTTAAATCTGCTAAGTTCATTCTGGACTTACTCAAGAATGCTGAGAGTAATGCAGAAGTATACATCTTAACTCAACTATCATTTTAGATTCGTTTCTTACTTACAGTAGGCTTATCCTATCTTGAATGTCTTCTCTAGGTGAAAGGTTTGGATGTGGACTCACTATATGTTTCTCATATCCAAGTAAATCAAGCCCAGAAGCAAAGGCGTCGGACTTACAGGGCTCATGGAAGAATTAACCGTGAGTGCTTATTTACTACAACCAAATTCATGTTTTGATTGAAGCAGTTTTACTTAGTAGTAACTATCTGTGTTTTCTGACAGCTTACATGTCATCTCCATGTCACATTGAGTTGATTTTGTCTGAGAAAGAAGAGCCTGTGAAGAAAGAGGTAATTGCACAACAAAGTGCTTGGAATCAAGTGATGCAATCTGATTTGTCATAGTTATTATGTGTAAATGCATTCATTAATCTTCTATTGTGGGTGTTGGAGATATTTTCTTATGTGTATTTGTTGCCTCGCAGCCTGAAACTCAGCTGACTTCTGGTAAACAGAGGAAGACAACAGCTCTGCGCAGCGGAGCTTCTTCTTGAATGACATGGCGATTGAGAATCGCAATCTTGTTTCTTTGGTCCTCGTTAGCAGAACGATTTTGTTTGTTACATTTTATATTTCTTTGTTGTCAAACTGTCGTCTTTCATGGGATATCATGAATATGCCTTATTCCAATATTCAGCAACTAGTAGAAAATGAACTTTTGTAAGCTGAGCACCTTCTTTTCCAATTCACCACTTAATGTAGCGTTTGGATTAGCATTTTATTTTGAGAATGGAAATCAAGTTCTCATTAATGTCTTTCCATTACCTTGATGATTAAGGATGAGGAGTCGATTTTCAAAACTACATTCATGTTTATTGGGATACCATGAATGGAAACCAACAATACCTACCCTGAAGGACTTGAAGAGGTTCACAAGGAAACAAAACGATTTCTAAGCAATGGCCATGATGTGCTCCATTGCTTTGAACATCTCTTCGTCTTCAAAGGACATGAAAACCCTATTGCCCTAACTATGAACTGAAATGTCGAACAGTCTCTACTTCGAGCTCTAAACGAGCAATGGTCACAACACTCCACTTAAACTTGTTCATCGTCTTCAAAGGACATGAAAACCCTATTGCCCTAATTAGGAACTGAAATGTCGAACACACAGTCTCTACTTCAAGCTCTAAACGAGCAATGGTCACAATGCTCCACTTAAACTTGTTCAAAAGTTGAGGGGTGTTGAGCCTGAGTGTTGTCTAGCAATGTATTCCTTGTTAGGTTCACTTGACAAAAGGGTTTACTATTTCTTTGATGATACTCCTTTTGCCAATTGGACTTCATTTAATCAAGGCAAGTAAATGGATGAATTTAAGGTAGAAATGCTATTCAGGAAAAATCACAAATTAAAAAACCATTCCCAACTCACTAAAAATGAATTTCCACAAGGAAAATAATAAAATCTAATTAAGTTTCTCCAGAATGAGAAAATACACAACTAAGTTTATTAAATTGGCAGCAACCAGAAAAACAAAACTTCTCCACCAACTTCTTCTTCTCCAGTCATCTATATGACTTCTCAGTTCTGCAAAGAATCAAAAGATACAAGGATTAGTCAAATCTACTTTATAAAATAACACAAAAGCAAATACCAGAAACCATAATAGTCTATAACCAATTTTAGTCTACTTACATATTTTGTTGAATGCCACAATATCGCAGCTCTGGACATACTCGTTAATTGGCTCGACTGTGAGATGATCCTCAATTAGAGTGTCAACAGACACCAAGTCATCCACAATACTAAGCATAATTGTCAGCTTCTTTATACCATACCCAACCGGCACCAATTTAGCTATATGCCAACATCACAACAAACAAACAGTTAGTGCCTCAGCCAATTTATCAATTACATGCACAGTTGCGAGCTTCATCAACCATCACTTAATGTTTACTTCATCACTCTTTTATGAACTAGAAAAACTACATTACAAGCTGAAAAAAAGGCTAAAGGATTAAAGAACTTACATGCTCCCCAAAGCAATCCTTCCATCTGAACACTTCTTACAGCTTCTTCCAGCTTCTTCATGTCAGTCTCATCATCCCATGGCTTCACATCCATCAGAACTGATGACTTTCCAGCTGAAAATCAATTCAAGGAAAAGAGTTCGTGGCTGTTAAAATCAGGAGCTCCATTGAAGTTCGAAAGTTATATGGTGATGGCTCCTTTATTCAGTGTTTTTAAAAACCCAAAGGGTTACACCTAGGCGCGAGGTGCACAATAGAGCCTCAAAATTGATGAGGCGAGGAGCTTTAATTCAGGTGCATGTGAGGCCCCTGAGGCGTGCACTTCACTGTTGTATTTAAAGTGCATCTGAAGCGCACAATTAATGTTTTGCTCTTCAATCTTCATATTCGTATATTACATTAGGACAATTATGGCGAAGACTCTTCATCTATAATGGCCCAATTTACATTAAAAAAAAAATGAACTAGTCTAGGAAATTTAGACTTTTAAGATTGAGACTCCTCATTTTAGGCTTCTATAATTTAAAATATGACTTCATATTGTAGAGTGAAAACCAACAATCTGTCTTATTACAAAAGATATAGTAGAATTGTCACTAATGATAATTGGTAGGAGACTGATAATTTCAAGAAGACGCAAGTGTATCAATGCTATAAAGATAACTATTATACTTACACTCTTTCTTTTTTGTAGATGCCTTGATGGAAGCTGCACGTTCCTCAGCGGCCTTCTTCTCCTCTTCCGTCTCTTCACCAAAGAGATCAACATCGTCATCATCATCATCATCCTCAGCAGCTGCAGCCTGAAATAATTGTGTAGCTTCTTAGGGAACCATAAGCCTCATAGTTGAGAGGGCAACAACATCCGTAGAATGCTGATAAAAAAAAAAACAACATTCGTAGAAATATGTGTTAATTGTAATGCATCTGAAAGATAAAATCAACGCTTGCCTTTGTGCCATTAGTAGGAGATGTTGCAATAGCCTCCTCAATAATGGAAGCAAATCCCTCTACACTAATACCACAACCTTCTCCAGAAACACCACTGAAACAATAGATATGAAGAAAAAAATGAGAAACAAAACAAGAGGCATCAAAATTTTATAAATACCATAAGAGCTTAAGAATGCCCCTATCAAACAAAATGATTTATATCCAGAAACAAACTAAAACCAAAACAGATGTCTATCTAGAAACAAGTGGAGAACTTACGAGATCCTCAAAAGTGCATTGATATGCTTGTACCACCGACATACATTAACATAATCGGATGATGGAGCCTTTGAAAAGGCTCCATAAACAGTTACATCATCCTTCGAAGCTTGGTAACTGAGAAAGGATTAAACTAAAGGAAATTAATACTCAATTAAGCCAAGAGAAACCAAAACCAATTACATGAGAGACAAGATCCAAACTTTCAATATAATAAAATCCCATGCAGAGGGAATAGTAAACGGATCCCACCCAGAGATGTAACTGCGAGAAAGGAGGTAATCATCAAGCTTTTTCAAGCCTGCTGCCGAGTTGACGTCGAAGACAGCAACTGTCATTGCTGAGGTCTGTTACTGCAGGTTAACAAAAAGGAACAAACAATTTAATGATAAAAATTAAGAATTGCAATATCTAGCTCATCTTAGCTAATTGCAGCACAATTATATCAAACAGGTACAGGACAAAAATTGAAACAAACAATCATCCTAATAATAAGTCCCCTAGGGGATGGCGCAATGGTCAAGAACACACATCTCCATGTGGGAGGTCGTGGGTTCAAATCCCATTGC
>JAYMTH010002059.1:0-13344 GCA_036897465.1 Pelargonium australe | reverse complement strand
AAATATTATTTTATTACAACTCGATGATTAATGTTGCGAATTTGACATCGGACAACAGACCTAACAATCACATTGACCACACTGTTCGCAGACCGCTTCACAACAATAAATTCTATTCTATCAAAGAATTGTGTTAAATCATAACTACCAAACTCAAAAATATTGATTTCGTCTTCTCGGGTTCTAACTTCAACAACGATCTGAATAACATTAGTTTCAACAATAATTGATCGTCATCCTTAAGTCTTTGCCGATAAGAATGCATCACAGCAGTACCAAACAAAATCTATCAAATCATAACAAAAACGACTTCCTACAAGAAAAGACATACCAAAACTTCCAACAATAGAAGACATACCGCGATAAAAACAAACTAAAATAAAAACTCTCACAAACTTGCATATAGTAGATGCGTGGAGGCGGAGATGATATCGAGACGTTTGCAAGATGATCGTATAAGATGAGCTAGTAGTGATAATGAAACCAATGGAAGAATGAAATTAATCAAATCAGATATGTTAAATTAATGTTTATTCAAAAATAATAATACAGAAAAAAAAATTAAACCACGGCCGATCGAAAAGTGATCTACTGTGATTAAAAAAAGAAATTTGATGAAAGACAAGAGAGAATAGAGAATTTAAAACAAAATAAATAATTGGAACCAAAATTGATATTCCAATTTGTTTAAGACAAAAAAAATCTGATAAAAAGAAAAGACAAAAAAATCAATTGTGAATACCATAGAGTGAATAAATAAAATCTTAAATTGCGCATTGTTTTTGGAGGACTCAACAGAGAGCCCAATGACGCATGAATAATCGCGAAGCTTCATCTCCGTATCAGACAGAAAAATGAAAACGATGCTTAGAACTGAGAAGGGTTTGTTGTTGTAGAAGACGATCTTGCATGCAATCGATTCCACTTTCACTTCCTCTTGCTGTCAAGGTAAGCTTTTTAATCGAAACCTAAATTCAATAGTTCAGCTTCTGTGTGCTGGGTAATCTGATTTTCCTTTATTATAATGATCTGGATTCCGTTTTATTATTATTTATTTGAGCTCTAATGACCTAAATCTCAAAACCCATTACTTCAATTTTGCTCCAAACTGTAGAATTTTGGTTTTCTATTAATGATCTGGGTTTTATGCTTTGAGCTTAAAATCCCTAGAATTCAATGTCTTTAGCCCTGAAATTGATTGAAACCACATTGCATTTGGCGCTCAGTTTTAAGGTTTACAGAATAGTATTGAACTTTGAAATGTAGCTTGCGCGACGTTTTCAGTTGGGTTGGTTTCATCCAAAGGAAATACCTTTATCTGGTAAAATTTAGTTTTCTTTGAAGCTAAATTGTATTGAGGGGCAATGTTGAAAATAGGACAAATTATGTTGAGATGTTGAGCTTAATCATATCAAAGGCTTTGAATCACTATTGTATGGTGTTAGGTGTAAATTATGCTGGTTTATGTGGTAGAAGTGAAATGTTCAAAGATATGATTGCATGCTTGAAGTGGAGTATTTGTAATTTATATTCTTACCATGACTAAGGTTATACTGTGGTATTAAACTATTCGAATCAAGTTAGGCTGGTTGTTTCGTTATAGGAAAATAGAATATATTCTATGTTTCCCAATTGCTGGAAGTTTCATTGTTTCCTGTAAGCTTACCATGTGTTTGGTATGAATGGAGAGTTGGAATTATCTGAACAACTTCAACTGTTAGTCTATACGTTGGGTGCGGAATGTGGTATGAGGACGGGGTGTGTTGGGGGTTATTAAGGAGAGTGCCAAAAAATTGGAATGTGTGCCTTGGTATGAGCTAGGTGCTTGTTTTTTGTTTTCTGTTTTTCATTTGTCTGGTTGAATTATTTACATCCATTTTGGTCTTCATTGTCTTCAACATTAAAATTCATTGACTCTCAATTTTATTTGGATTTATCGTCGTTGATCTTAGAATCCCTAAAATTTAATATCTTTGGCTCCAAATTGCTTGAATTTATTTTGCAGTCCACTCTCAGTTTTAAGGTTTCCAGTAAATTTAGTTTCCTACGAAGAAAATAAAATATATTTTTCTTTGAAGCTAAATTATATTGTTGGCCATAGGATAGGTTATATCGAACAGGATGTTGAGCTTAATCATAGAAAAAGTTTTTGATATATAATTGTTTGGTGTGAAGTGTAACTTTGACGGTAAGAGGAGAGCATAGAGATATGCTCATTTGTTCATTCCTGTGCCGGTGTATGTGGTTCAAGTATATTATTGCCTGGAATGATCTTGAAGTTTAGTAGTAATTTGTAATTGTTATCCCTACCTTAACTTAGGTTATACTGTGCTATTAAACTATTTGTGAATCAAGCTAGGCAGGTTGGTTCAGTAAAGGAAAATTAAACTAATTCTTTGTTTTCCAAATACTGGAATTTCGTTTTTTCTTGTAAGATTATGGTGTGTTTGTTATGACAAGGAAAATTGGGATTTTCTCTGTCAATTCAACTATTGGTCTATACAGTTGGTATGAAATGTGGTACGAGGATGGAGTGTGTTGGGGATTATTAAGGATAGTGCCAAAGATATGATTGGGTTATTTACATCCAATATGCTCTTCAATGTCTGATGTCTCCAATGTTAAAATGCGTCCCTGGTGATTCATGCAACTGCTTGTTGCATACTGAAAATATGTCTTTTTCATTCACTTGTGGCTGTGTAAAGTTTTGTGCTTGTCTCTTTGTTGCTTCAATTTCCTATAATAAGAATGTTGATATGGGATTTATTTTGGTTTTCAGTTGTAATATAATTGGAAGGCTGAAATGGGTAGAAGGAGAAAGAGACGAAAGACCGCCAGAAATAGAGATGCTTTGGTGAAAGAGTTTCCTTGCGACATCCTCTTCGATATATTCTCAAGGCTGCCAGTCAAATCTCTCGCGCGATTCAGGTGTGTATGCAAGCATTGGCGCTCGATTTTGTCAGACCAGACTTTTGTTGACTCACACTTTATGCGCTCCCGTGACCGTCCTGGTGGTAGCACTCTCCTTGTTTCGTTATCTACCTATCTCAAACCAGGACTGTCATTTTTCACAGCAGACCACCAAGAAGGAACTGTGACTCCCACTCATTTCCTAAACCAGTCTGGCTTGTTGATCTCCAAGGTTTCAGAGTCGCTCAATGGCTTAATCTTCTTGGAACACGATGACTTGATTTATGTTTGCAATCTGAGCACCAGAGAGATAATTAACCTCCCACCTGCAAATCAAGAATCTGTCTCCTTGGGTGCAAAAATGCTAAGTTTCTTCTCTTTTGGATTTGATCCAGCAACCAAACAATACAAAATCTTGAAAACTTGGGTTGAGTTCACTAGCGACCGTGGAAGAGTGACTATGCACAAGGTGCTCACCTTGGGTACCAACTTGTGGAGACCAATCAAATGCAGCTCCATTGAAATTCCAAAACAAGAATCTGTTTGTGTCAACGGAGCTATACATTTCAGAACGAGTGACTTGCTCGGTAACATGGTTATAGTGGCATTTGATGTTGGAGTTGAGGAGTTCCGGACCATTACACTCCCTGAGGCCGCCTCATTTCTTGGACATAACTCGACCTTGATGAAACTGAAAGAGCGCTTGACTGTGGTGGACTACGAACAAATTGTTGATTTTAGCATGATGAAGATGTGGATACTCGACGATTATGAGAACCAGGTTTGGACAGAGCAGAGAATCATGCTACCATTTTACTGGAATTACATTCGAGCAAATTGTACTAACTATCTTGTTGGTAGCGTTCACACTGGCGAGATAATACTTGCTCCACGACTTGTAGAGAGGGACTTGTTTGTCTTCTATTACGATACAGAGAGTAACAGTATGAGGAAGGTGGAACTACCAGGGAGTCCCGAAAACATATGCCAATCTGCAGGTCCTTACTTCATCAAAATCGCTCCCATCGATCACGTGGAAAGCATTTTGTCACCAAGGGAAGTTCACATCTGATATTGTCCATGTCAGATTCTGGTATGCAAGTTAAATAGTACAGTGAAGTAGCTATAATCATTAGGTTCTATGTAGGTTTGTTTTGTGTACATACAGTTCTTTATGATATCATTTTGATGTGAACTCTGGTATTCTAGTAATGTTAACATTAGGTGCAAATTTTATCATGTGTTCTGACTTCATTCTACTCTTACATAACTAGTGGAAAGATTTGACTGTTTAAATTGGTGCAAAGCTATCTTTAGGGTCCCAAAATTTAATGATCTATTAGAATCTCATTCTTTTTTGTGGTACATGTTTGAATGCACTCTCCTTTATACTCATTCTGATTGATGCAATGAAACTTTGACCTCGAAGAGGTTTGGCTCTGTTTTATGTAAAATCGGAGAGGATTTGTGTTACTTGTGTTATTGAGTATTTTGCGACCTTATTGTTGATTGAACCTCTTGAGTTAAGGTCACAACCCTTTAACTCACGACTCAATCCAATTGACTATCTAGCATGCTTGTCATCTTGTTTAGGTGTTAGATTGAAAATATTGTAAGTCTGGACTTGCACAGATGGAGCCGGGGGATTGGGCCATTGGGAATGGAGCTGGAGGCTCGATACCTTGGTCCCGAGTTCCTGGAGCTTGCGCATGGGTACGTAGCACAATGTTAGCGGGAGACTCGGGTTGGAGTCCGAGAATCAGCCTCAAGCGTGGGAGTAAAAATCTACTCCGTGGGCTCCAAACCACACCCTGCTAGCTGGAGAGGGTCGTTATAGAGAAATTTCTAGAGAGATAAATCTCAATGTATATTGTGGACTCTCTCCTCTTTCCAAGGAGAGAGTATTTATACTTACAAACCAAGCTCATCACATATTGTCGTTTGATTGGTTGTTGGTGATTGAGTCCTAGCCTCCCGGGTGCGCCAAGTGAGCTTGAGAGCTCTCACACGCTAGATACAACGATCAGGTGTGGATGTGGCTCCTTAATGCCACGCGTCATCTTGTCATTTATTGGGTCGATAATTCTGATTTTTCGGTTAGCATCTGCATCACCATGGAGTCAAAACACAAGTACCTCTACAAGGATTAGGACTTCTGCACCCTAATAACACTCTTACATATGAATGTGTGTATATATCAACTGTTGAAACTTGCAGCTGAAGAAAACAAGCAACAATGGCCGAGAGAAGAAGACAAAACAGTCCAGAAACTCCAACAATTCCTCATGACATTCTTGTCACTCACATCTTCCCAAGGCTTCCTGCCTAAACCCTAGTCGGTTTCCGGTGTGTCTGCAAGCAATGGCTCTCTCTGTTTCAAGATCCAAAAATTGCCCATCTCCACAGCTCTTTCTCCAACACCAGACCACCTCCCAAACCCTCCATGATCGTTGCCTTCACCAACAAGAAATCCTCCAACCAATCCCTATACTTTTCGGACGAAAATTGGAAGGTAAACCCTAACACACCACTCTCAACTCCTGAATACCAATGCGTTTCGCAGATTGTTAACGGCTATATGTCTCATAAACCCTGATTTGGTCACAATTTGCAACCTCTCCACAAGAGATACCATAAACCTCCCACCCTCCAATTCAAAACCAAAGCTAAACCCTAACAAAACCCACCATTCTTGTTTCTTGTTCGGGTTCGACCCTAGGGCCAAAGAGTACAAAGTGCTCAACATTCACACCATAGCCACTAAACAAAACCCTAACTCTAAGCCGAAGAACACCCACAATTGCGAGATCTTGACTGTAGGGACAAATTCATGGAGAAAGATCAAGATGGATCATTACAAGTTCTCGAGTTACTTCGATGGCACGCATATGGTTCATATACAGAGCATTTGTCTCCATGGAAGCATACATTGGGTGCAAAACCTGGACACTCACGGGAAGCGAAGGATATCAGTTTTTGATGTCCGGAACGAGAAGTTTCTCCCGGGAATCCCCTTTCCTTTCGGTGCTTCACGGGATATCAAACATCCTATCGAGATTGGAGGCAAATTGGCTCTAGTAAATCACTACGTGAATTATAGATGGGACATGATTCGTGTTTGGATTTTGAAGGACTATTCCAACCAGGTTTGGGAGTGCAAGAGAATACAAGTTTATGTTGATGAGAATAGGCCTCGGATTCTCACTTTCGGGCCGAGTTTTTCTGATAACATCTATTTGATTCGAGGCGGAAATGGAGTCTCCTTATATTTTTTACTGTGATTTGAACTCGGAACCGGGAACTGATACTTCTTGGAACAGAGTTGGAATATTGCAAGATTTGCCTGAAGAGGTTGCTAATGTTTCTTGCTTGCAAAGAAGTGGCAGTTCTTTGTACTCCAATGTTCTTGGAAGTTTGAATGTGTTAAGGTTTTTCATCACTGACAAGCTGGACAACATTTATCCATTAAAGAACAGTGTTTGATCCCATGTCAAGGGGGCAATATTGGGTTTTCACTCATTTGAATTGTTGGGTTGATGTGAGGAAGATTGTTTCAAACACAAGTCCTATTAGGACTCTGATACACACATATACTTGTATATATATAATCAACTATTGAAGAAACATAGAAAACAAAACTATTGAAGAAACATTGTTTCATTACTTGCATCTGAAGAAAACGAAAGAAAACAACAATGGCCATTACAAGAAGTAGAACAAGAAAAAGAACCCTAGAAACTCCAACAATTCCTCATGACATTCTTGCCACTCACATCCTCCCAAAGCTTCCGGTCAAATCTCTCGTCCGGTTCCGGTGCGTCTGCAAGCAATGGCTCTCGTTGTTCCAAGATCCAAGATTCGCCGATCTCCACAGCTCTTGCTCCAACACAAGACCACCTCCCAAACCCTCCATGATCGTTGCCTTCACCAACAAGCAATCCTCCAACCAATCCCTCTACTTTTCCGATGAAAAATTGAAGGTAAACCCTAAGACCCCACTCTCAATTCCCGAATACCAATGCGTTTCGCAGGTTGTCAACGGCTATATTTGTCTCATAAACCCTAATTTGATCACAATTTGTAACCTCTCCACAAGAGACACCATAGACCTCCCACCCTCCAATTTGAAACCAAAGCTCAACCCTAACCAAACCCACCATTCTAGCTTCTTGTTCGGGTTCGATCCTAGGGCTAACGAGTACAAAGTGCTCGCAATCCACACCATAGCTTCCCCAAACCCTAACCCTAGGAACCCCAAGATTTGTGAGATCTTGACTCTGGGTACGAGCTCGTGGAGAAAGGTCGAAATGGGAGCTTACAAGTCAAGATCTTTTTGCCCGCATTTGCTCCACATTGAGAGTGTTAGTCTCCATGGAGCTTTACATTGGGTGCGAAACCCGGATGCTAAAGGGAAGCGAAGAATAGCTGTTTTTGATCTCGCGAGCGAGAAGTTCCTCCCCAAAATCATGTTTCCTATTGGCGCTTCGCGGAAGATTAAATATCCTATCGAAATTGGAGGCAAATTGGCTCTGGTGGAACATGTTATGCAACATAGTTGTGACATTTTTCGTATCTCGATTTTGGTGTACTATGAGAATCAGGTTTGGGAATGCACATCGTCACAAACTCGTTGTGATAATTTTAGGCCTCAGGTTCTTACTTTTGGCTCGCCTTTTTCGGATACTTTGTATATGGTTCGAGGTGGAATTGGAGTCCCATTTGAGTGTTTAAGCCTTACACTGGACGAAAACAGGAGACCTGAAAAGTGGAACGTGATTGGAATGAAGGATTTGCCTGCAAAAGTTGCTAATGTTTCTTGCTTGCAAAGAAGTGGCAGTTCCTTGTACTCCAATGTTCTTGGAAGTTTGAATTTGTTAAGGTTTTTCATCACTGACAAGCTGGACAACATTTATCCATTGAAGAACAGGATTTAAGGTACAATGTAATTGATCATGAGCTTTGAATTGATGGGTGTTTTAACAATTTTATTTTGTATGGTTTAGTTGGTATCAAATGATCACAAATATTCTTAACATCTTTTTATCTTCCTATCTATTGTAGTAATTATACAATTGTCTATAGTTAGAAGCCAAAAGTTTTTAACCGAAACAATATATATGTAAAATCGAAAACCAAACCGACATCAAACTACTCATATTGCAATCGAACTATAATCGAACCGTTATGTAAAGAAACCCGGACCAATTCGTACGGTGCCCATGAAAAGTGATGCACTACAAATATAGGCCCAATTAGAAAAGCCTACCAAAGCCCATTTTGTGGCAAATCACAGCCACATCCAAAGGCACAACAAGACTCTAGCTCCTCTCTGAGCTCTCTCTCAGTTTCTTCTTGTTGTTGTACTCCATGAATCTCCTGAGAATCCATCACCAACCCTCAACTTTCCAGATTCTCAGAACTACCCCTCACCACCACCACTCTCTCACTCCTCACTTTCTCTCTCTACCCATCTCTCCATCTTCACATGAACCAAAATCTCTTCTTCAACCCAACTCTCTCTCAGCTCCCAACTCACCTTCCCAGCTTCCCATCTCTATACCCAATTCCAGACTCTTCAGGGTCTCAAGAACCCAACACTCAGTTTCCAGAAATGAAGAAGAGGAAGAAAGAGGGAGTGGGGCTTTGGCTGAATTCGAGGACTTGGGGCAAGGAAGTGACGTTTACCAGAAGACTCTGAGACTGGTGGAGTGCGCGATGCTGGCTGCTGTTGGTGGTATCGTCTATGTCTTGAGCAATTCTCTGTCGATTGAGGTACGAAGCGAATTGGGTTTCTGTTAATTGCTCAAATTGTATTTAGGCAATTTAGCTAGATGGTGTTTTGCTTGTTTTGGTTGTGATTCTGGGAATATTTTGGGTGTGAATTGTTTGAGCTGTGGTGTTATTGTAGTTTATGGGGATTTTCTGCTGTTCCCTATGAAAAGAAGTGGAGGGTTGTTCACAAAATGGTAGCTTTGTTTCTGTACTGAGATTATGAGCTCGTTTGTTACAACTAGAGCTGGCAACCCAACACTAACACAACACAAACTATGTCTGTTTGGGTTGAGTAAATATGTATGCAGGAGAAACTAACACATTTAATGATCATGTCGTGTTTGTATTGGGCTCGTAAAACATGCACAGAAGATTAATTAAATGTGTCACGACACACATGTTTAGGACTATAATTGTGATTTTACCACAAATCAATTGAACTTTGAGTCTGAATTAAGTATTACTGTTTATGTGATTTGTGTATGCTAGTTGGTTAGTAAAAAGTTGAATATGTTATACTTAGAATTTGTTAAATAGGCCAAATTTGAATATGAGAATGGGTCATATCGTGTCAAACATGTCGAGTTGTGCTAACCCAACCCATAACCCATTTACTTGAATGTGTTAGACGTGTGTTGTGTTACACATCCATAAATGTGTCATGTTTGTAGCAAGATTTTTAAACTTATCGTGTTCGTATTGGCCCATGTAGCAAATAGTCAACCTTCGGGACAACACTAACATGCACGTACAAATGGCCACCTCTAGTTACAATATTGGGTATTTTGAAAAACTGTTACTTTTTGCTATAATGTATTGTTTGGGGTTTCTTTATAGCTTATGCTTGGTTCATAGGAGAAACTGAATATGAAAGAGAATTTTGGGCCATTGCGTCCAATGGCGGAGCTAGGGCTAGGCCATAGTAGGCAAGGGTCCACCCCAACTTTATATATAGCATATTATGTAATATTGTTGCTTGTTTTAGATGTGAGTGGTCTCCCTCATATAGTTAAGTCCTTGGTTCAAATCATTTCTCTTGCGCTCTTATATTACTTTTATTTCTACATCTTTCTATTATTTCAAATATAAACAATGTGCCCCCTCCATCTTCCAAGGCTGGCTCCGCCATTGATTGCGTCCTTTCAGTTAATGAGTTTTTCTCTATTACTGTTTACATTTTGCTAGTTTTTTAAAATTGTCCATATATGCTATATAGATTAAAGAAATGTACATAATCTCTACTCTACCGTGTGTTCTTATATATGATTTCTTCTTCTCAGAACTACTTCGGTTGTTTCTTTGCATTGCCAATTGTAATGACTTCAATGAGATGGGGTGTTGCAGCCGGGAGGAAAACCATGGTTTGTAACGTTTGACTACTCTGAATGTTAAAGTGATTACATTATTTGAAGATTTATGTATAGAAGATCTTATTCTTTCTTTGTAACTATTATCTTCCATATTGTAGGTGGCAACTACTGTGCTACTACTCGTCCTGTCTGGTCCAGTGAAAGCTTTAACGTATCTGGTAATCATGCTTTAATTTCTTTGACATTCCTTAAAACTTGCCCTGTTCTTGTGATCTATACTTTTTATTGGTATATACTTACGCCTCATACTTCAAACAGTACTTCCAAAATATTTAAAAGTATTCCTTAGAATCTATTTGATGGTTTAAAAAATAAAAATAAAAACTTGATTTGCCATTATTGATGCAACTCGTTTTACATCAACGTCGTTACATTCCAAGTTGGTTTAGTTTCTCCGTGTTAATTTGAATTTAACCTAAGGTGAAAATTCAACTTGGGTCATTTAACTGTGATATGTCTCTCCAAATGTGATTCATGCTAGTTTCAAGAATAGTAGAATTGAAAATAAATGTTGGCCAGTCTGTAAAATGAACAGTTGAGTGAAGTATGTCTGATGTTACGCATTTTAGAGCATATGGGTATTATTTGGAATCGAAAGATTCATTGTAAATCTAAAGATGAGTACTTTAACTTACTGCTAGTATATCTCTCTCTTTCTTGCAGCTTACTCATGGTTTACTCGGTTTCACAATGGGCTCTCTGTGGAGGTACCCATAAATTTCTTTTATAAATATATAATTCCTTGTCTCTTATGACATTGTCTGATAATTTTTCGTGAATTTATCAATCATATTGAGTTACCTTTGTTTGTTTGCGTATATATGACTTTAGACGGTTGTAGCATTATGGTAGGATCCTGATCCAATGGTCATGTAGACAGCTTGAATGCTTGATTATGTGTTAATCGGGATCAGCTTCATTCATGGCATTCTCACTTCTAGTAATCTAGACAATAATTGAAATACTTTTTTCAAATCCTTATTATTACCAAACTCTGCATACCTTATGTATTGCTACTCCTATTTGAATATAAATATATTGATTTTTAGCATATGAATAATCAAAAGTTATTAAATGGCTTGGTGGTCTACTGTTTTGCATCTACTCAGGTCAGGAACCAGTTGGCATGTTTCAGTTTTCTTGGGCACGATTGTAGGGTTTTCTTGCTCCCTTCTATTTTGACTTTCTCACACAATAGTTTCAATTTGTAACTCCAAATTTTTCATTGACAATATAATTATATTCGGTCAACTTTGCAGGCTCGATCAGTGGGCGCCATAGGCTATGTTTTGATATCCTCCTTCTTACTAAGAGAAAACATACTCGCTTTGGTAACTATATCGACCCTTCCTTATCTCTGTTGTTTTATGAGACGTATATAGTATGACAGATTTCACTTTTACTGTTCTTTCATGTGCATGTAGATCACCATAAACATTCATGCTTCTCTCGCGTTCACATTAACTGCCTGCGGTATTAATTCCATCCCATCAATGAACATGATATACACCATATTTGGGACCTTGGTACGCTTTTCACTTACCTTCTTTCCTCTTACCTTCCTATTTCCAAACTCGGGAAACTTACACTTCCCGTCCATCAATCAAACAGGTATTGCTGAATTGTGGATCCTTCGTCTTCCTGCTGCACATTCTGTATTCTATGTTCCTTTCAAGGCTTGGCATGAAAGCTTCTTTGAAAATGCCAAGATGGCTAGAGAAGGCACTATGACACAACCCATTTGGTATGATACAATACTCTTAGGTAGCGAAAAAGATCTTATAAAAGTCATCGGATCATGTTAGTTCAGTCACTACACGATCTATTCGAATCATTTGTCATGCATTGCTACAATATGCTCAAGATCTTACCGTTATTGATCATAACTTCAAATCAAAGGTACAAGTAAAGCTTTGATCGTCGATCTTGTATTATTGTTTTTATCACTCATTTTTTACCTATACGTATGTAATGAAATGAATTTGTGGGTTCTCTTATCGATGAAACTAGCTGTAGATTTTGGAAAATTCTGTCCACCGTATGTTGCTTTCCTGTCATTGATTTATGCTACAAGTAGATATAATCAAGAAGATAAAGGCTAGCTGTATCATATGGGCAATTTGTCATCACATTGCAAGTAGTTGATTTGGGAGAGTGAATATTTGAAATCAAGAAACTTATAGCTAGTTAATGATATGGTGTTGGGTTTGTTATTTTCTTTTTTTTTTTCTTCTGTTTAGTTTCTAAGTGTCCTCGGGACCAAAAGTTTCATACTAATTTCCCGAGATACTGTCAGGTGTTAGAGGGTGGAGTTGGTTATTTGGACGTGAATATATGAACATCAGGACTATCACCCACATTTTCACATGTCCGGGTAGCATTTGATAGACTTGGTTAAGGTTTGGGTCGGGTTTTCCATGAGAAAATTGTAGGTTGGATTGGACAAACCTTCAATCACCCGCACATTTTACATGCAAACATTGTTTGGGGTATAAACTATCTGGTGTTCAGTCGGTTCACAATAGCGATAAATCTCTTTTTACATAATTTAAGGTTTAAAACACAAACTCGAGGCTTCAAATTAATAACTTTAGGTTCATAAATTAGAGACTTGCTTGGTTACAAAATTCCTAACTTGTTCGATTAACTGGGAAGATTCCGGCAATTCGGGAAATACGTAAAATGCATGGATCATGTTTGGATACTCAATTAGCTCTACCCTTTTCCCGGATTTCCTTATCCACTCTGCGTACCGCCTTTGCCAATCCTGTAACGGGTCGAATCCTCCTAAAAACACAACTGTATCGGGAAAATCCAGACCCGATATGTCCTCTGCGTTCGGCCCGCTCACATTGGCCGCTCCATGGTCCCGATCCGACCCGTCCGGCAAAAATGCTTTCCAGCGTGTATCTGTCTTCTTGACGGACACCAGCGGCGCTCCGATCAGCTGGAGCTCAGCCTCTGTCCGCTCCTCTCCTCCGAAGAAAGGCTGAATCGAGACTAGACCGACTATTTTAACCCGCTTAAGGTCCGACTTGCAGTACCTCACGGCGACGTGGTGGGCCAGGTTGGCTCCGGCGCTGTCGCCGGCGAGGTAGCACCGCGAGATATCCGCATTCTCCGGCAGGACGTTGGAGGCGTTTTGGTTGAGGAAGTTGAGGACGTCGAATCCGTCGTCGTACTGGCAAGGGCAGCGGTGCTCCGGCGAGAGGCGGTAGTTGACGGAGACAACGACAGCGGGGAGCTTTCTGGCGAAACGGCGGCAGCCGGCGTCGGAGGACGTGCGGGCGGG
>JAYMTH010002058.1:0-13344 GCA_036897465.1 Pelargonium australe | reverse complement strand
GACTAAACCGAAACGTTTTGGATAGTACATGGACTAAAATGAACCTTTTTCCAAACTCTAAAGTCAGGTTTCTACTTGTGGATTATGCCAGTCTCCATGTAATACTATTTTGTTTTCCCTTGACCTTATTATTGGTGCTTAATTTAGTGGTAATTGGATGCTACCCAGGTAAAAATAGACAAACTCTAAGAGCAATATTCACTTTAAAAGTTTCAGCATAACAAGTTTGGTGAATTTGTATTTTAGTTTTTGTTGGAAAAAATTTAGTGCTTGGTGGAACTGTGCAAAATTGTGGTTATATTTCAATTACAAAATAGAAATGAACTTTCCTTATTTAAGTTATAGTGTTGACTAGTTCTATAAAACATAACTGTATGCATAACGAAACTATATCGAATTTCAAAATATCCATTATTGGCCGCATAAAATCTAAACATCTAATGATAATTTTTAAAGCAATACTCCAAATTTTAGAAAGTCATGAAAGCTGATCCAAACATTTCTGATACACTATTTTTTGGAAGTTGTCATGGATTCTCATAGAGTTATAAGTGGCCTTTAATCAGCTATGAGTCTTTTGTTGCATCTTATACCTTAGAATTGAATTTCTGCTCATTTTTTTGTAGTCATTTCTCAGTAAAATCTTCATTTGTTTCTGGCCATCAATCCCAGGACTTCTCAGGTCTAAAGTTCCTTCATTGCACCATGCATTATGTTTGTTTTAA
Source organism: Pelargonium australe (assembly GCA_036897465.1). Lineage (NCBI taxonomy): Eukaryota > Viridiplantae > Streptophyta > Magnoliopsida > Geraniales > Geraniaceae > Pelargonium > Pelargonium australe. Next base: position 12,619 of record JAYMTH010002058.1, on the reverse strand, counting down.
ACTTTCATCTGTTCTGATATGATACAGCTGTCAAGGGAGTTGTATGAGATCCTTCCATGGATCTATAGATACGGGGGCTGATTCTGCGTGTGAAACTCTTGGCTATACTCGTACTGAAGTAGAGGTATGAGTCTTGTATGTATATGTGATTATGTTTTTGAATCCTAGTGATCTGGTATGAGCTGTGCTATGCAGGCAGTGCCAAGTTTTTTGTGTAGAAACTGTCGATACAATCAGCATCAATGCTTTGCTTGTGGCATTTTGGGCTCTTCTGATATGTCTTCTGACCCAGAGGTAAAATATCGTGACAACTTTAAACCTTTTCTGTTATATATTATATAATTTTCTTCTTCTTTCAGTTCTGGAATAATTAATGGGTCATAGGAGTAGCACCTTAATCTATTTGAATGAGGTGCCGGGTGCGTAGTATTTCGAGATACTTTAAATAATTGTCCTCCCCATATCATAGTCAGTATTTTGCTAAGTTCTTGAAATATTTGTGCCGTACCCAATTCTAGTTGAAATATATATTACACTCTTGGCCATCCTGATCAAGTTGCAAGATACACTAATATTACCCAGAACGATTGCATATATACCAGAATGTTCTTATGAAGTATTGAAGCTTCTGACTTAAATTTGAAAGTCAATTGATTGTCCAATGGACTCGTTGTAACATTGGTTTCTATATCTAAAATAGATTGTCCAATGGACTTGTTGCAACATTAAGTGACAACACTGAAATCGATATGAAGAGGGTTTATAACATTGGTTTCTATATCTAAAATTGACTCATGTATTGATGAGAATTGGGAACCCAACTTAATTTATTGCTTGTTTTCTTAACAAAATCCTTTCTTTAGTACCTTGATTTTTGTTATTGGAACTGGTTTGGCTATAATCAACCATGATGTCATATATCTTTCTACAATCCTCATAATATTAGTTTTCAAGTATTACTAAAAACTTTGTTTACATGTGTGCTGATCTGAATCACTAACTTCTCCAAAAATCCTATTATTTGCATCCTAGGTTTTCCCTTGTATTGCTGGAGGTTGTGGTCGTTTCTATCATCCAGATTGTGTTGCAAAACTGCTCCAGCCAGCAAATGAAACTCTAGCAAAACTTAGTGATAAAATTGCTGTGGGGGAAGCATTTACCTGTCCTTCCCACAAGTGTTTCTTCTGTAAAGAATTTGAAAATAAGAAAGATCGCGACTTGCAGCTGGCAATGTGTAGGCGCTGCCCTAAATCATATCACAGAAAATGCTTACCCAAGTAAATACCCTCTGTTTCTATGTCTTTTTATGTAGTTTGAGGGCATATTATTTAAAAAGAAGCCATGCCATCTTGTGACGTTTTAACTTCTGATTTTTTATTCTTTTGGGTTTTTTCCATTAGGGCAATTGGTTTTGAATATACTGGTGAATTTTTTCAAAGGGCTTGGGATGGTTTGCTACCAAATAATCGGATTCTGATGTATTGCCTGTAAGTTGCCTTTACACTCTTCTGTCATAGTTACATTTATTTTTGGAACTTCTTCATAATGTACTAACTGCAAGTGAATGATTCATTATGCTGACTAGGAAGCATAAGATTGTTGGAGAACTTGGGACTCCAGAAAGAAACCACTTAGCATTCCCTGAGGCTGAAAGAAAAAAAAGGAAATACAGTTCAGTGCTGAAATTAAGTAAAGAGAAGGTTGCTCCAAAAACAAATATGGTTTCTGAAGATTTAGATATAGAAAGACCTGTAGTAATGACGTCAAAACCTTCTGGAAAGGCGGGAAGTGGCATTGAAGTGTGTGAATCCACTAAGAAAGAAGAGAATAGATTTTATAGACAAGACTTTAATCCCAAAAGAAAACAAAAAATCTTGGATATACCAAGAAAATCTTTCAAGGACAAAAGCAAGTTTATCCCAGAGAAGGTTCCCCGAATTATCCCTACGGACGAAGGCAAGTTATCCATGAGAAAAAGTAATTCTACATTAAATAATGGATCTATCCCAGTCAAGTCTAAGCAGCCTAATATGGATAGCAGTAAGCTCAAGAATACAATTTCTATGAAGCTGATGCTAGGAAAGACTTCTAGTTCACAGCCTTTCGTTGATGTAAAGATGGAGAAAGGGTGAGTTCACTTGTTATATAACTATAGCATTACTGTATCTCGGTATAAACTAAGAGAGATCCACATTGATGTTTCTTTTAATAACATTTGAGCTTGACCATCCTATATTCTATACAGAATATTGGCCCTAATGAAAGATTCCACTGCTTCGTTTGACGTTGAAGAATTCAAAAAGAGGCATGGAGTCCCATCTAATCAAACAGGCATACAAAATCTGTTGGACAAGACCCTTACAGTAGGAAAAGTGGAGATGTCTGTAAAGGTAAATTGTCATGTGCTAAAATTTGGCTGCTAATAATGGTGTATTGTGGAACTTCATAGCTTTAGGCGTGCCCTGTAAGCTGTTCTTGCTTTAAAGTTTGTCATATAAGCGTGCAGGCTATACGAGCAGCCTTACAGAAGCTAGAAGAAGGAGGTAGCATCGATGATGCAAAAGCTATATGTGAACCAGATCTGCTCAATCAGATGTTTAGATGGAAGGTTTAACTATATGCTACCTAACTAATATGATCTATAGTTCCATTGGGTTTTGCTGCTTGATTTTTTGCTTAGTTCTTGATAAGCTGCTTGTAGCTTTGTAATGCATTTGTCCGTATTATACAATATTTGGTAGCTCGAGAATAAGGATGTACTCCTTTGTCCCAAAACAAGTGCGCACTTTCTCTAAATATTTGTTCCAAAATAATTGTCCACTTTCTATTTTGATTAGTTATGCATGAATTACCAACAATATCCTTAAAATAAGTTGGTTAGAACCCGTTTGTAACAACGAGAGCACATTGGGGTACAAGGGGAAAAACCTAACTCTAACTAACACGTCCTTAATCTTCACAAAAAAAAAATGGAAAGTGGACAATTATTTTGGGATGGAGTAAGTAACTTTTAAGAAGAAAAAAAACATACTATTTTACAGGAACTTAGCTGCATTCTTACTGGACGTTTTAGTGCATAAAAGAAACGTTACGTGCATAGTAAAAATTTCAACATGTTGGTTTAAAATGAATGAGTTATATCAGAAGAAGCTATTGATCAGATGCATTCTTTATTTTTGGCTAGTAACTAATGTGAAAGGAAATATAACATGACTACTAGCATGCTGACTGCTAGCTTATCATCTCTGCAGGGTAGGTTAAGTGTTTATCTTTCACCTTTTCTTTACGGCAAGTGCTATACATCTTTTGGTCGCCATTTCACAAAATTGGACAAGCTAAAGGAGGTATGATGACTGTATTATGTTCTTGTTTGTCAGTTTTTATACTGAGTTGTGGGAGTTATTTTATCAGTAACCATTATACAATAGCAATAACTATACCAGCTTGATCTGCTGCTCATGAAAATGACCATTTAGATCAAACTAAAAGTTACAACTTACAAGTCATAAAAAAAAAATATACAATGGCACTTATTGTTAATTCTTCTATAGAGGGAATAAGTCTTAGAACAACATAGATCCCCCCCCCCCCCCCCCCCCCCCGCACACCCCCCCACCAACCCCCACTCTTTCTCTCTCTCACACACCCACTCACACACACTCTAAATTTTCCTGGTGACACCGCTGCAGAGGCTGAAACAACAAGGAAATATTATTGTATTTCAGTTTCCATGCCAAAAAAATATCATCCATCAAGATGGTCTTGAATCATATTTTCTCTATCATAGAGGGAACAGGAGAGCTTCTTGAAAGCAATAAAATGAAGATTTAGAGATCAAAACATTGCTTCCAAGGAATTTCACCAACTCAAGCAAATTTTTATTCTTCTTTGTCAAAGATTGTTGATTTCTTGCTTGATTGTGTCCTAGTTTTGCTCTGCAAATTCTCAGACAGGATTTAGCTGGTTAGCTGTTTTATTTTAACAAGACAAAGCTAATTGCTTGAGTTTTACTATGCAGATTGTTAATAGGCTCCACTGGTATGTCAAAGATGGCGACATGGTAAGATGTTCTAGCCCTTTCCTCTCCAGTTTAGTTCCATATTTCCATTATTTTTGTTGAACAATGTATATAACTAGCATGTCTTCTAGTGAAAATACCACCATAAATATTATTTCCTCTGCAGTCTCTGGAAATGTTCAAGCTTAAAAGCCAAAAATATAAGAATACGACTGTTTATTACCTCTTCATTTCATGTTACGCCATTTTGGCCCCATTAACATGGTCCAACTATAAAAACTAGGACTAAGGATTTTCTGTGTTATAATTTTGAAGTACAACAAGAGTCTTGTTAAATCACATAATTTTATTGCAACAATGTAGGAAAAACTAGAAAATGATGGTTTTATTGAGAATTCCTAAATATTTACCTCAAGAAAACAACCATAACTGTTTTTTACTAGTTTGGAGGGAGTGGATTAGTATGGTGCCAAAGTATTGTGTTCTTTGTAGCAGAAAGCCAAACACAATTGTCCACATATGTTGTGTTTATTCTATTTATAACTTGCATGTAACAGTGAATTGCTTCAGTTCCCTGAAAGACGAGCTAGTTGAAGAAATGGATATTTACTATCATACCCTGTTATTTTAGTTCTTAGCTATGTCCCACGTTTCTAAATGAATAGAAAGTTATATTTTTGTTTGTAGCAGGAGTACAAAATACACACACACACATAACAGGAACATAAAGTGTGGTGTAACATGTTTATGCCGCTGCTACTGTTATGTGATTGTTCCCTATTTCTTTTGGGTGTCCAACTTTTTTTTGGCGCTGTTTTCACCAGCATACTCACTCTTAACGCTACTTCCCTTTACAGATAGTTGACTTCTGCTGTGGCTCTAATGATTTCAGTTGCCTGATGAAAGAGAAACTTGACAAAATGGGAAAGCACTGCTTTTTTAAAAATTATGATCTTATTCAATCCAAGGTAGCACTTTCTGTTGAAGTATTAGTTTGTTAGCCTCTTTTATTTGTACATCTAACATGCAGAGGATCAATTGCTATCTTGTGCATTTGTTTCTATACTTCATATATGTGACATTTGTAGCAATGCAGACCTCGTGGTTGATAGAATTAGTTGATTATATTAGTGGATACATCATACATTTATTATGAATATATTTATCCATATTATTGAGTAGTGGCACAGAGCATGACAAGCATTTCATGTTAACAATACATATGCATGAGAAAAAAAAAAAGGTGTCTGGATTAGGGTCAACAATGCAAGGATTAGTCATTATACTAGTTAAGTTAGAACGCTTTTGCCATGTCAGCAGTTGGCAAGGTTTACTTGAAAATTCTCATGAAGAATATTGGTTTCTATCTCATTTCTTAATAAATATAGATATTTTCATCAACCTTCCGTTCCCCGTGCAATTTGAGCATGTCTAATAAATCCCCTTCTCCCTTGTGTTTGGTTTAACTATCTTGTACATATATATTTTTACAAGTGGCGTCGTGGATGGTTTTATTTGACCTCAAGTCAAGTGATGTCGCTGTTGTCTGCTTATAAAGCATTTCATTAGTCTTGAAAATTCAGTTTATATACTCATCCACTCATTTGGTTGTCCAGCATACAGTTTTTATTTTATTTTTTATCATGATGGTTTGAGTTCAGGATTTCCAGCTCTGATACAATCTAGAGCAGCCTGCTGCTGAGACCCAGGTGGCTGTAGACAATTAATTAGTAATACTTGTTCATTGACTATTGTTGTCTACAATTTCTTAGACACGGAAAGGGAATGTTATACAATAGGGACCTACTAGTATTTCTGATGTCTTTTAAAGAAACCAAGGTTTTAGCTTCTAGACTGAAAAACATTTTTTTATGTTTGTAATGTTTGCAATCATTATCTTGTTATATTTAGTTCACAATTCAAATAGAATCTACTGAGAGTTGTCCAGTCTGCAAATAATGTCATTTTCTTTGTTATCATAACCATCTCAGCAGGCTCTTCAGTATCTTTTTCTATTTCTTGTTCTATCATATATTTATCCTGTGGATTGCTAGTGTGCTTGACATTCCTCTCTTATCACAGAATGATTTCAACTTTGAGAGAAGAGATTGGATGACGGTCAAGCCAGAAGAGTTGGGTGATGGGTCTCGACTGGTAATTGACACAAGGCTTAATTGCATCAGATATATGTTTGGTATCTTGATTCACCTGTATGAATTTCACCTTTTCTCGTTTTTTTTTTTTTTCTTGTCATATTGCTTGATATGAGTAGATCATGGGGTTGAATCCACCTTTCGGGGTCAATGCGTCTCTTGCTAACAAGTTCATTGACAAGGCTCTTGAATTTAAACCAAAGCTCCTCATTCTCATTGTTCCAAAGGAAACCCATAGGTAAGCCCCTCCACTCTCCGTCTGTCTATGCCTCTCTCTATTTCACTCATATTCTATCTTCCATTTTTCCAGGCTGGACAGGAAAGTAGCAAGGTATGATTTGATTTGGGAGGATAATAGGCTACTCTCAGGAAAGGTACCTAAGCAACAATTTCGATTTCGTTCTTGATCAAGTCTATGAACCTTAGATCAATATGGCTAATTTGTTCTCTTCTTGTCAGTCATTTTACCTACCGGGCTCTGTTGATATGCATGACAAACAAGTAGAGGATTGGAACTTGAAGCCACCACCACTTTACCTCTGGAGCCGCCCAGATTGGTCCCTTGATCACTTGGCCATAGCTCAAGAGCGTAGTCACGTATCCCCTGAACAAGCCAACCATATGAAGAGTCGTCTTATGGAGGAGAATCGGGATAGGGCCGGTGGCAGCCATGAAGCTGAACAAGAAAGAACCCGAACTGGGATTCCCAGAAACTCAGCAAGCGGACAAAGGAGAGACACAGGTATTGCATCACACCCTCCTCCTCCTCCTCCCTATCCTGTCTCGAACAACTCTTTTCGCTATTTCCCTCCTCGCCCCTCCCAAAATGTGAATGATCAGCTTGGTTCCTTGCCTAATTTTCAAACTTATGGTGGTGCAACCAACTTTCCTATCCCTCCCCCACCAGGTAGCTCAATCAAATTTTCACTTCCTCCCCCTCCTCCCATATCAAACCATTTCACTCCTCTCCTATACGGTGGCTCCATGACCTTTCCTCCACCGTCCCCTCTGCCAGAAAACGACTATCCTCCCCCACCGCCGCCACCAGAAAGCGAACGTTCTCCTACTCCTCCTCCCCCACCGCCTCCTCTACCCGAAGACTTCCCTTCCCCTACCCCTCCCTCTCCATCCCCTCCACCAGAAGACTTCCCTTCCCCCACCCCCTGGCTTGATGAGTAATCTTGCCAAATATTTTATCTATTTAGCTTTTAGCCATGACCATGACCATGACTACTCAAAATAGACATTGCATTAGAGTAGTCATTTTTACAGCTACATGTTATGCAGTGACATAATTTGCCATTCTATATCTATAGCTATAGCTTTCATATTTGAAAGGATCTCCACATTGGCCAATTCTAAGGGCTCAAGAAGATGTTCTCATGACTCGAGCTTTTTTGGTACTCTATTGTTATCTCTACAGACATACCACATTGAAATGTTAATGAGACCCTTACAAGCAGAAGATAAGTGAGACACAGCAACTAACAAACTAAATTGAAGACCCTCAAATTAAATATAAAGATACAAGTATATGTATATAGCTTGGGATTGCAGTTGCCTTGAACAGCTTTTCCATTCTCTTTGGACCTCATTTTTGGAGGGAGATTTGATTTTATCAAAAATTTAATCTCGTATTGTCTATCGTTCATTACATTTCTCCAATTGATCATCCACTCGTGAGTTGTGTCAAATACGATGATCAATATATCGTTCCTCTTGTTACAAATCATTCTCGAGCTTGCAAAGTGATCAATGGATTTGAACTACTTGTTCCATAGATGATGGTCCAAACCATCCATATGATTAAATTTATCTCAAATATCATTATTAAAATTATTATATATTTCTTCTAATTGTCTGTAATCAAACAACATAATTTTTCTTAACTCATTTTATTCTAAAGATTTTAGTTGACTAAGCATATATCAAATTATCTATGGACATTTTTAAATGTACATTTTCAAAATCTAGCAAACCACACAAAATGACATTCAGATTTTGCATCTTCACAGTTCACACTCTAAAATAAGTGATATCTTTTCTATTTTGAAACAAATTAAGAAAAATTAATGTTATACGTTTACTCTTCAATCTTTATATCTAACAAATTCAATGTATATTAACTTATAATATGAACAATATTGATAATTCGTGCATAACTAATAACTAAATTTATTTTGAGACAAAAATTCAACTCGAACAGAACACTTATTTTAGAACATGAGTGTAATATATAGCATAATATGAATTTTCTGTTGCACTCAAATTTGCTTAGTAATTAACTGTACCGACTGTAAAGACATAATTTACATTTTAACCATCTACTACATCCTGACAAAAATAAAAATAAATAAACAGTTCATGCTCTCTTTACTTGGCACCTCCCTTATAAGGGTTTTTGGGAAAGAAAATGGCATTAAATTCAATTTTTTCCTCTTGAAGGGGCAACAGGCCCCTACTATATTACAATTTTCATCACTGTCAAATGTTACTCTCCTCGTCTGCTCTCAGGGAATTTAACCGTTTCAACCTCTGATCAAGCTCCGCCATGACTGCCGGTTCCTGTTTCTTCCTTTCTTTCGATATCGTGTTGGTCGTCATAGAGCCAATCTTCTCGAAAGCCACCTGTATATTACAAATCATAAGAAACTTCTCTACTTTGTGTGGTTTTGGGAAGATTAAGAAAAGTGTAAGACCACATCATCTTGCACAACTAGTGTCTAACTTGACTCCAACCCAAGCTTCCCAGAGTTGACTCCCCCTCACGTGCCAGGCTGTATAAGAAAGATAAACAACCCCAGTCTGGCACGTGGATACGTGGACTTAAGTCTAGAAGCAAGGCAACGCCCAAACAGAACCAGTTACGATACCATGTCAAACTTGATTTCAAAGTTTAAACTAATAGGTGGATGACCAACTAGTTTTCAAGTGGTATTTTGCTTCATTTCATGTATACAATAACCAAAAGGTCATCAAGTGATACCTAGTTAACACGTCTTAATTCATTAGAGACTTGTCTTACCGTCAATAATTCATCGGGGTCAAAGAGGTGATGGGTGGTTCTCTGTATGATGTTAATCACGTCACCAACCTGGTGTATGAGAAGCAACTCCTCTTCCTTCATCTGCAATTGGAAATCTCGTTTCGTAATGTCTAATGCTTTACATAAAAATATCAAGAACTGGATTTTAAAAAGTCTAAGCATTGTCACCTTAAAGAAGGCCAAAGCCACGTTGAATAACACTTTCGCCCCCTCATAGAAAAGGACATCCCACACCCGCAGAGTTGTCTGATGAAAGAATCATAGACGAAAAAATCATCAGTGAAAGGAACAAATTGACAAATCTTGCATTTACTTTTTTAAGGAATGAGATGGTAAATTAACATTGTTCATACCTCTGAAGGCAAGCTCTTAGCAAAGAGGCATAGGAACCACTCCGTGGTAACAAGGGAAACATCAAAGTCCAATTCGTCCAAATGAGCGGCAATCCTGCATTTTTTTCATGTTTTTAAATGATACCATAAACTAAACAAAATACACATGAATAGCCCATTTGGAGAGCAGTACCTTGGGCATTTTTTTGCTAGTAAATCTTTGAAAACCCTTTGTTCAACATGGCATCCGGACAAGTTAGTGGTGTAGCAATCGTTAACTAAGACGTTTTCCAAGAGGACAGCTAGCATCCAAAAAGCATCCTCCTCGGTTTTCATCACAAGCAACAACAATGCTGCAACATAATTTAATCCCTGCACCAGGCAAAGCTCAAGTCTTAATAATGAAATACTTGATTGCCAATAGCAACCTTGGATTGCTAATACTCATAATGATTCATGATATGGCTTTATATAGTTCTTGAAAAGACGAGGAGTTGTGTTTAAGAAACAATAGTAGAAATAGATGCAGTGGGAAAAAAGAATATGACTGACTCAATTGCTTGGATGCATACCAAGAGCAGCACTAAGAACAAGAACATGGAGAAAGCATAATGATGGAAGAATGTTAAAGACCTTAACAAATTCACAATGATAATATTGCGAACTCTTTACTATTAATGAAGCTAGTGTTGCAGATAAGAATAAAATGCTATAGCAACATCAGCACCCTGATACTTCAAATTATTAAAACGCTAAATCCTTTTATAAGGGTGGAGAAGCGAATGAACACACCTGACAATAACCAACATCAGAATCGCGGAAAGAATAGGCCACAAGAACACGTCGAAGAGCAGCATGGCCCTCCGGAGTGTCCAACCATGGATGACCAGGGAAGGTTCGTGGTAGATCCTGCAGGCACACATTAACAAAAGGGTTAAAACAAATAAAGAAATCTTAATGACAATAGCTTGCAGAAATAAAAGCAGGCGAGTTCCAAATGATCCAGGACCGTAACTATGAAAGCAGGTTTCGGAAAAATCATGAACACAAGTTTGCTAGACAATAAAACATCCGTTAACAAGATAAGTAAACTTCCAAAACAAATTTCTAAATCAGACCAATTAATTATAGTTTACAGTAACATCACAACCAACACAAGCGTCTATGCCGATCACTTATAAATTACTAAATTTATAAGAATCGATATGTTCAAAACACTAAAATTTTCATAAATCCTCCTCAACTTCCAACACCAAGTGCCACCAAACAATCAGTACTGGATGAGGCAATAGTCTTCAAATTTATGGGTAAATTTATCCAATTGATGTTCAGATGATTTAGTGGGACAACAAAAGCCTTTTACAAAAGAAATGCTATCCCTAAAAGAGTGATAAAGTGACTTTTCTAGAATGACCAGAGAGTAATCAAAAAATTTGTCAGTTAATTGACATGGTGCAAATAAAAATTTCAGCCAAATGTCACGGTTTTAACCCCAAAAGAAAATCAAATGCCAAATGTCACGGTTTTAACCCCAAAAGAAAATCAATAAGTTGCATTATGTGTTTGTTCATTATTGGGAAGAATTCACCCACCAAACTGCAAATCCTATAACCACTTTACCACAAATAATCGAGACAGATATAACATTGTACCAAATCATATGAAACCATCAAATAAATAACGAAGGAAATCCAATTCTCCACATGCCATAATCACAACTTTAATGAGCAAAAGGTCAGTACACTCACATGATCTATCTGCCGCGTGGCCGGCGTGACCTTATCCGCCACCGCCTTGCTCAAATCATTGTAGTAACTCTCCGGTACAGTAGACTTCTTCTTGGCAGCCCCAGACAAGGAAAACCACACCTTTGGCCGAAGCACCGGCGGAATTCCCTTCCTAATCAACTTCTTCAATGTAATTGCATTAGCTAGAGCAGACAATTTGAGAGAAGATTTCAAGGCAATCCCTTGCGACAGTGAGAAAATCTGCGACTGCAAATACCAATTGGCGCCTTTGCTCGCCTCCAATGCCCACCAAACCCTGCCCTGTTCCCTCACCTTCTCCCTCACCTCATTCAAAACATTCACATCATCAACATTGCCTTCAACTGTGAACCCATATAGATCCTGGAACTTGACAACTATATTGGCCCTCCTAGCATGAATGCTTGGCCTCAAGATGTGTATTTGAGATTTCAATTCATAATTCAATTCTGACCTTCTCTGTGTTCCATACATATTTCCTAGGGCTATTGTCTAGTCCCTAGAGAGATGGATAGAGAGAGGCAGAAAAAAATGGAAGGAAAAAAAGGCTGCTTTCTTTAACTCCACAAAACAAAGAAATGGTCTATTTTGGAGCACTGAACACAAAGGCTTGAAAATTAGGCTTTTCCTTGAAATGGGTAACTTAAGATTTTGAAGAGAAAGATGATTTAATCAACAATTCAACTAATTCAAATGGCTGTGTGAGAGACCCTTTTGTGCATATCATACAAAGCCTGCAAAAATCCCCCCAAAATAGAAACTTTATAAATTACATCAACACAAAATCAAAACTAATAGATCAAAAAAGGAAAGAAAATTCAAAATTCCTTCTGCTTGCACTGTAATCGAAAAAGCCGGATTCAAAAACGAAACAGCAATACCCAGAAGATGTAAAATTCACAAACAAAATAACTAAATAACACTAAAAATACGAGGGGAAACAGTGGATTCGGACCAGAAAATTTCCAAAATAGATCTTTCTGTTAAGTGGGAAGCTCAAGAACACACTAATTAAAGAAACGGGAGGTGAGAAAATGGATAGAATCGGATCGAAAACCCAGAAATTGGGGTTGAATTGAGCTTGCGGCGATGGAGGGCACGACGCAGAAATGGACGATCTGAGGTGAGCTTCTTCGGTTTCTCTCTTATCATTCTGATTCGGATGTTGAAACTTGAAATGGTGAACTGGGCACAGGGTCGATATTGCAAAGGTTTTTTTATTTTTGGGGTCGGGTTTGAAATAATAAAATTGTATTTGAATTTTTCTATTTTCTATAAATATGTTATATTATACTGTATTTATG
>JAYMTH010002057.1:0-13347 GCA_036897465.1 Pelargonium australe | reverse complement strand
ATATATGTATATGTGTATATATATATGTATGTATATGTACATGCATACTTACAAAACTACTCTTCTGTAGATACTAAAAATCTTTTCTTTTTCTCTGTTTTTTTCCTTTAATCTTATTTTTTTCTTCCCACTTTACATGGATCACTAAAGCCTGCGTAATTATTCAAAATAAGATGCCTTAGGTCTCTGCAAAAGGCATCAAATTTTAGTTCTATAAATATTTGTATATAGAATAGAAAAACCATGCATGCATTAGAGGATACAAGTAAAATGAGACATTGAAAACGATTTTTTTTTCATAGAAAAATGTGGATTTGTTTTTACATGTGACAATGTGAGCAAATGCTAGTTTGCATAGGCTAATGAAGAAGTTTGATGTCCAATAACGAGATCAGTTTAAGATGTGAGATTAAATAATAATAATATTTTAAGGATTATGTGTTTGCTGTTAAGAGAATCAAACAAAATTAAACTATCAGATCGGATGCCACATCAACTCGCATAAAAAAACTATATGTAGTTCACGTTTGTCAAATTGCTTTCAATGAATATTAGTGCATGAAAGAGATCAGAAGTAGAATATATTTGTTTATATGAAGTTTAATAATAAGATAATTCTAGATTACCATAAATATGAAGTTTATATGAAGTAGAATATATTTGTTAATATGAAGTTTAATTAATTGCTTAAAATCACAGCAGCTTCAAGCTTCCACATTTCTGCAACTATGCAGCTAATTAAGCTAAACTTTGAAGTTTAACTAATTCATATATAATCATAAAGAATCACAATAAGCAGTAAAGTTTTCTCTATCAAGTTTTAACGCAATTGTATTTCTGAAGTCTCGAGATTTTGAGACTTCATATTGAACTAAAACAATTTCGCGTTGGTTAATCCACACATAATCGACGGTAAAGTTCAACATATTATGTTGTAAATAACACAAATTAAGACGGATTCAACAAGTATATATAATAAATATCGAATCATAACAAAGCTCAACAATTCTACAAAAATAGTAGGCATGTACTTTTCCAACATTTCTATTTCTAAATTATTTCTCTGTCCATTTAAACATAAGGCAAATACATTAGGCTTGCCATAGCCTCTTGCAGCCAATCTTCATCATCATGCTTCATCTGTAAATAACACAAGCAAAAACATCATAACATGATCACAATACATATAATTTAAGTCCTATACTAATTAAATTCATCATTCTCTTTAATAATAATTAAATCTAATGAATCAATGTAAACCTTAATTGTTTTACGAACAATTTATGAACAATATTTGTTGTCGACTTGTTTGTGCATCTAGTTATTTTTCTCTTATTATTTATTAGCAAAATATATACCTGAATCGCATCGCCGCAAAATAATTCGCTATCTTTGTGATCAGAAGTGTCATTAATCTTCTTCATTATAGTTTCTTCTTCACTCAATTCATTATTTCTTGCGAATCTCCCACGAACTCGGATTCTCCTGTCAGCTAGGGTTTTGCGACAAGCATACTGCATGCACAAATTCATAACAATCACAAAGTAAATGCCAAGCCCCAAAATCAATCAAATTATATTTTTTAAAAACTATATGCAAATGTTTTATGAATTATATAAATATATATACATATATCATAAGAGAGTGTATAAAATAGACCTTGATAGTTTTGTTGAAATTTCGTTGATTTCTCTTCTTTAGATATCTGAGAATTCTATCCTTCCTTTCCTCAACTGAATACCGCCCAACCTTTATACTTGATTCTTCATTACTCAATGTTTGATTACATTGATTTCCCTATAAAAAGAATAGAAACAAACACTTGATATTTATTCAATCATAAAAATCAATGAATACACTTATGTTTGTGAATTGTAACACAAAAACCAAAAAAAATATAATAATAACTACATGACAAATATACTAAAGATAATTATTTGATGAGAGCAAAAAGTCACAACCAAGTATTTATGAGCTGAAACTCATGCAAGACAAAAAAAAAAAAAAATCTATGTTTCACTTAGCAAAAATAATTGAAATTAATAGAGTGTTAAGTTGTGAGGTGACATATACCCATTTTACCGAGTCTCATGCCTGTAACAATTGCATGCAGCTGTGTATGTATATACGTACCCAAGTATCTTCCGAAGAAGGACTAATAGACTTGAAACGATCAGTTCCGAATCCGCAACAATCGTCGACAAACTCGCACAAGCTCCGGCCGGTGGCAGCTGGTTGGTATCCAAAACTCTGAATCCCACCACCGCACAGGCCGGCCTGTTGCATGTTGAAGTGATAGTCGGCCGGCAACACCGGCACGGCCATGTCCATGACTCCGTGGACGTAGTTGTGCTGTCTCTCCGACAGAAGCGATGATGACATCATCGGAACTTGCGGCAATACGTCATTTTCCGGCAACCCCATGCGATGATCAAACAGTGCACCATCACTATAGCTAGTACTGCTATTATGGTGATCGAAGAATGGGAATGGATAGGTCTCTAGCTCTGTGCTAGTGCTCCACATTTGTGCATGGTGGCCGTTGGAAGCTGCGGCGGCGCAACCACCGGAGAGGACTTCTCCGTCCACCACGGTTGGAGTGGGGAACTCGTGGTAGAGTTCAGTAGAGAAGGTTGTGTAATGGTCGAAGTGGTTTTGATGAGGCATGGAAGCCATTAGAGAGAAGCTATTAATTAGCTTGAAAATGTAATAAGGTTTTGTTTTTGGCTTTGTGTGTGACTCACCGATGGAGCGTTTAGGCCATTTTCATTTATATATAGTATAGCAATGTTGGTAGTGTAGTGCAAGTTGCGCCTATGTGGCGGCTCATGATCAAGATGTCCAAGCTCACCTTTCAATTTTTAAATGGGGATGGATTGGTTCATGTTACCTCATGGCATGATCATATGTTTTTCGTATATGCGACAAACTGTGACAAATTTATTAAATTTCATATGTAAATTTTTTAAATCGCGTACAAGAAAAGTCTGGACAATTATGTTCCCCTCGTCAAAGATATTTGAAAAACTTCCAATTTTATCGTTGAAGGTACCCAATTCGACTAAAATCCCCTCAAAATCATAAGTCTCTCTCTAAGTCATTAGAAGTGGAACTAGACGAATCGGTCACCCAAAACCTTAAACTTGAATTTTAGCTTGCGAAGAGCCCATCGGCCCTTCCATTTGGGCATGGAGTTCCCTAAAGTTCTTCATGGACGAAGGAATTCCCCAAATCCTCCCAAATCTTCAAGAAGATCACCAAAATCTCATGCTAGTTAGGTCCACGTAGCAGGATCGTTACCCAATGCCGCGACCCTAGACCGCTTACGAAGCTCCAACTAAGATCTTGAGAACTTTGAACTGTCCCAAGTCGAAAAATTAATCCAAGGGTGTGGTCTTAAATCATTCATGAGCCATCAAGAAGTTCTTGATCAGAATCTCGTGCTCGGAAAGGTGTTGCATCATTGGTCCTAAGGTCGCAATTCTGAACCGTTTACGAGGTTCTAAGAAATTCGCTGACATTTACTCTAGTTTTATAATATTAAAAACACTATTATTCTTACGTATTTCTTTATTTTTCACCATATTGGAAGGAAAAGTATGTATGATATTTACTATTGAGAAGAAAATAAGAAAGAGCATGATAATTGAAAAAATATATAATAAAGCAAACACATAATGTGGTTACTATTCTTATACCATCTAAAGGTGTACACATGGTGGTTCTTTTAAAGCTCAAACCTAGAAAATAGGTCAAGAATCTAACACATGGTTTGCAAGATTTGCATCAAAACAAAATCAAGTACAACAAATACAATATACCCATATATAAGAAAATAGCAAAAAATACCAGTATCCACTATATTGCTAATTGCTAATTAATTAATGACAAATATACCCTCCCCATCACTCTATATAGTACTATTTCAACTTTGAAGTCTTGTTCAACAATCAACACTGTGCACAAGACTACAAGATAGCTAGATTGTGATTAGAAAGATGTAATTTCAGACCACCTTTTTCTTTTACGTACCAAAGAGAGAATGGAACATGTTCCTTAATCATATCACATGATGGACATATTGCATGCATGTGCTTAATTAATTAATCAATTTCATTAATCAATCTCCACACTATATAATTATATTTTGTTGTTGAATCAAAAATATAATTAACTAGAATATAATTGTGTGATCTTGATCATGGCCATCTCTTGGGTTTCATATTTTACAGAGTATTAAGATTTAGGATTGAAATTTAGAATCAATCTTATCCTAATCTTGTGAGCGTGCATGGGCCGGATTGTCTTTAACTTTTATTTTATGTGTGAGTTTGTTAAAAGTGTCGGGAGTAATTGTTTTATTCTCTCATCTTTTATAGTTGTCAAGTTTGTTAATACATATGCTAAGTAACACCATATGTCTCTCTATGAATTTCTACTCTTCATGTGTCTTAAAATGAGTGTTCATGTTTATAATTTAGGAAAAATAAAAAAGAAATTATATGGCAAAAAGAAACAAAGGTTATCTCGTGAAGGTGCAAAAATGTAATAAATTTCCATCACATTCACATCATCAAGCATGTGACACAATCCCCCCAAAAAAGAAGATACACATCCATGATAAACATAGGCTGAAATTTCTCTCCTAAGAATTCTCACTTTAATTTCCAGAATTTTGTCGACTTCTGCAAGACCCAAACACAACCTTTGATATGAATACCAAAAAAGATCATAACAATACACAATAAAACCCCTTGGGTTCCATTTAGATCTTAGAAAAGTTGAGGGACAAGAAAGTAAGGTGAAAAAATACAGTTATTTCCTCTCAGAACAAATTCACAATCCTAGCTAACTGACAAGATAGAGAGGCTAACCTAATATCAAGCAAAAAATTCAAAAAACTATGCAAGATACATCTTATGATGATTTTACATGGCTAGACATATAACAGTCACCAGACTGTAGCAACTTACTTGTAACCATCCTATCTTTTATACCCTACTTTTCGCAAGTCCCAACTCTCTTACTCTAATATAACAGGCTAATTCCTCTATGAATAAAGGAAAAATGAGAAGAAATGGTAACTATGTGCCTCAGTGAAATTTCAGCTTAAATCCTGCGTCCCATAATAGTAGCAACATTATTAATGATTACATTAAAGCAGCTTATTTTAAAATAATAACGTCTCGAGGATTATTATTTGATTTATGAATTAAGCATCCAGTTTTTCATCCGTCAAATTTTTTAAAATTTTGTTGTTAATGATGTGAAATCAACATAGTAGAGAGTTACACTTCTAACTGTCGCCTGAAAAAACAAAACTCACAAAATTTCTAAATTTATGTTTTATATAAGAAAAAATCAAGCTCCCTCATCATTACTAAATATTACATCATCAAACTTGCTGATTAAATCAAAGAGCAGGGCAATAGTACACATTGACAAATTTTATTTACTAAAAGAATATCTCTATTTAGATCCAAAAGAAGAAAAAGAAAATAGAGAAGTATAATCATTACACTTTGAAGAGAGAGAACCCGACAGATAGTTGCAGTTGTCCATAGTGATAATGCTAGAGCTTCCTCGGCAGCAGCCAATTTTGCGTTGACCTTTTACCGAGGGCAGTAATATTAAGTATGTGTAAGGAGCACAAACAAAGAATTTTCAGTAAACAAAAATTACCTCGGCGGGGTTCATTGAATCCAAATATTTTTTATTATAGACAAGAGAAGATAGTGGAGGTCGCCTATACAATATAGATTGTAGATGCTCAAGGGGCTGAAAGGCCAATTCACGACCACGTGGTGGAAGAGGTTGAGCATGATAACCACAAACTATCAGTAGCAACTCATTTTTTGTTTCCTATGAAACAGAACACATGAACGACAATGACAATTAAGGAGCACTCAGATTATCACTATATTAGCCAAATATGTAGGCATCAATAAATAGTAAACTGACCCTGGCCCATTCCATTATCAAGTCATCCCCAAAATCTCTTGAACTGCCATTCGAGTAAGCTCCCTCATCCTCGTCATCTGATGCCAAGCTTCTAGCTGGACTGCCAAAGATAACGATATATTACTGAAAGTGTACCAGTAAAATAATGCAATATATAGCAAAGAGGATGACAACAACAAATTTAAGTTAATTGAGATACAATGGAATAAACGGGACAAATTGATTACAAAAATAAAATAAAAAAGCTGCAGAAATTTCTCAAATATAAGTTAAACTCAGACATGGACCAAATATAGGTACAATGAAGTAAACAAAAATCTAGTGTTTCACTCTTGACCAAAAAATAAAAAGATGTAATAATCCTTAAGATAACAATAATAAATCTACCACCTGAATAGGAGAGATTCACAACTTCCCATACTCTCCAACTTGCTGTGACTTTTAGATAAGGAACCTATTGCTGTTTCTGGAGATGTCAGGCCACTTTCATAACTTTCAGATATTCTTTCAAAAACATCAGAATGGCTATCAGAGAATTCTGAAACACAATCATCAAAATGCAAATTCTTTGAACTGTCTTTATCTATGTCGCTTGCTTGACTAAGATCCGACGCCTCCTTTTCTTGACTAAAATCCAAAGCCTCCTTGAATTGACTAAGAACCAAAGCCTCCTTTAATTGACTGATATCTGAATCCTTCCTTTCTTGACTAAGTTCCAAAGCTTCCTTTACTTGACTAAAATCTGAAGCCACACCACAACTAACACTTTCAGGAGACTGAGGCTCTGATATCTTCATTGAAGAGGATGGGACATCATCTTGTACGATTCCTGCGGCAGTAGCTGCGAGAGCCATTGCACTGTTAACAGGTATTGCAGAAGCCATCCAATCTGAAGAGCTTCCCCTCGTAGGAGAGTCAACATTCTCATCCATTTGATCATGCACTCTTGACACTGAAGGGACATATTCGTTGATGGACATATCTCTAACAAACTCTGTGATCCGATTCAGACGCTCCTGTGCAATGATACTGCATCCAAGTAAGCATACTAATTATATAGGATCCATTCATTTAAGATGACATTTTAATCATTTTTCCTGATTAATGCCAGCAACATCTTATGCTTACAAGAAGCAGAACATATAAAGACTAACACTAACCTGTTCAACATCTCGTAGTGTAACTCAAAGAAAGGAACTCTGGTTAGCAAACAATAACAGCGTGGAGCAGATACCAAAAAGCGGCAGCATCTTTTAGATGTCTGAGAAAGGGGTGATGAGTTGCCTAAGATACCAGGAGACCTTTGAACAATTTCTGGTACATGTAAACAAACGCCATAAAGAGTTGCATTGTCTGCAACCTGGTCAAAGGAATAATAATCACTTAAGCAAGCCATAATAGTGCAGAAAGTGAAAACCAACTGTATTTAAAATTAGGGGTAGTTACACAAAACCTCCCTATGGTACTGCTCACAAACACATGGCTACCAAATTAATTTTCTACTGCACTTAACTACCCTATAATTTCTCCTTCAACTTTCATAAGTTAATTTTAACGGAAAAATACAATCTTTCTCATCACGTGAGGGAAATGTGCACGGTGCACCTAATTATAATCAATCCTATATTTCAAATGTGCATATTTCTCTCACGTGGTGAGAGAGAGTGTAATTTTTCGTTAATTTTAACTGACAAAAACTGAAGGATAAACTATAGGGAAGTTAAGTGCAGTGAAAAAGTAATTTGGTAGTCATGTGTTTTGGGGCAATATCACAGAGAAGTTTTGCGTAATTACCCCTTAAAACTATGATAAAACACTTAATAGGATATCAAGCACTCCTTCACATTTAAATAAATAAATTCTATGTGGAGATAGATACTATCTATACTTCTATCGCTCGATGAACTTATTTTACAAACAACTAAAATGAGCAACCTTTCAACAAAACCAAATTTATTTCATGGGCAATGAAACAATGGAAAGGAAGAGGGATCCTTTCACAAGATTGATTAACCCTTAGATCAAAGCACGGTATTAGGTATAATACAAGCCCAAAAGATTTAAGTAAAGTAGGAGCAGGCACTTAAATTAAAAGAAAGGATAGTAGTATAATTCTTCGTCTCATCTTACCCCAATCTTTTAGCACCATAACCAATATGCACATAGATTTTAATTTGCCATGTTTTGTTGTTAACATTTGACTTTAATAGAAGTAGTAATGTTTATCAATCTCTATTCATAAGAATAAATCAAATCATTTTTGGAAGCCACAAGAAAGCTCTAGTATCCAATGAGATAAAAGGGAGAAGATTGAACAAAGAAACACTTGCCTTAAGTGAAAAAAGAAATGATAAGTCATCTCTGCCCAAGTGTTCCTGTCAAAAGTGTGCAACAAGGAAAATGTTATTTCTTTGGTATACAGCAGTTATAGACAAATGCTTAGTTACTTGTACTAATGGGAGTAAATATTAAAGTAGCACATCATCTTGACAGATTATACTGGCTAAGTTGTGTTAGGATCGAAACAACACAAAGTGCAAATAATTAGAGATAGACAATGGAAATGAAAAAAGAAAATCGGACACCGAATTTTACGTGGGAAATCCTTAAACTAATTAGGGTAAAAATCACGGCAAAGGTAGAATAATTTCACTATGTATTTACATATACAACACTCTGTCAAGTTTTACAAGGCGAGTAAAATGTAACTACTCTCCCTTGAAAAATGAAAAAAATACTCTCAAATATACTCTTTATTTAGTTTGAAGAAAGACTAGATGAATTTGGATGATTCATGTATCAAGCAATATTACTCATTTTATACGAGGCCATTGTCGACACCTTGCTCCCAATTTCAATCCAAAAGCTCCAACAATGGACAAGTGTCCAAAATTATCCTCATCACCATTACATGCGTCCAGCTTTCCAATATATGAAAGCTAGAGCTAGAGCTAGCCACCACCTTCTTCAATATATGCTTACTCGTCACAACATTTCTCCCACTTGGAGACTTTAGTGAGAATCAATCATGTCACCACAACATTCTTTCTACTTTCCTATTTTATATTACTTAAGTTTATGCTAGGCCACAGGAGAATCGATTTTTTTCAACCACATGACGACCATGGTGATATTGGGATTCTATTTGCTTCGTCCTAAAATGAAAGGTTGGATTTCTTACAAGAAACAGGGTGTTTTGATTATTGCAATACAAGGTAACTTTTTCTTGATAGTGCCTAAGCTCTTGCAACAACCTTTTAACTCAGATTCATTCCTTACAGCCTCCAGAAGCCGCCATGTATAAACCATCTGACTGAGCTTCGGGGGTTCTTTGTATTAAAAGAATTCTTATAAAGCATAAGGTAAAATTTTATCTTATAGGTATTCAGTCAACCATGTATGACACTACATGATGGGTTTCAAAAATGCTTAAAAGCCATAAGATGGGGTTAGCGGAGATGAGAATATTGAAATGTTTTGTGGTAATAAAAGGAAGGATAGGATTAGAAATGAAGCCACTGAGCAAGAGTTGAAGTACCTTCTGTAGAAAGAAAGAAAGAAGAAGAAGACTGCTATGTTTATTATGTATCTCCTAACAAAACTAGGTTAAACATTCCTATGTATACACACAAGACACTATACACTAAAGGAGAAGTCATAAGAAAAAAATATCCTCACTAGTTTATGACTCATAACACCTTCAATTGAAGATAATAAGTGAAATCCGTCCAAGGTGGTTTGGGCATTTGTAGCGTACGTAGGTCTAGAATCCGTCACGATATGTGAAAGGTTTTGGTTAGACAAACTAAAAGGGATTTGGGGAACCTAAGTTGCATAGAAAGAAGTAATAAGAAAAGACGTGATAACACATGACTTAATGGAGGAGGTAACATAATATAGTAATGGGTGGAGAACACGAGTAGCCACCCTGAACTTAGTTTGGGAAAGGGATTGGTTGTCGTTGATATTGTGCATAGCCAAAAGGTAGAAGAGAATGGAAAAAAGACTGAGCTTGTGTGCATCTCAATATCTCCTATATACACAATGAAAATAGTGGTAACATATATGATTTATAGTATCCACTATCCACATAGGGAAAACAATTTAACAGTAGAATACCATTAGCCACATACAAAAGCCATGCAAACAGGAGTCTATATTATAATGGATGAGGACAGAGACTGGTTTTGCATACCTGTCCATAAATAAGTTCATTAAGTTCACTTAGTGAAGGGGTCCTCTCCAATAACCGAGCCTGTGACATGACAAACCTATGTGTGAAACAGTGCATGGCTGAGACATATTTCTACACTTGAACAGAGTATCATGAAGAAACAGCAATATCTGACCTTCACACCACTAGGAAAACAGAAGGCAGCTAGATCCTTTACACGCATAGCTAACTTCTTCCCAGGAGGATACTTAAAAAGAACCTGTCAAGCACAAGATTAACAATCATATTCTGAATGAAAAGAGACCATGACTAAAATTGTTGATATGTTTCGTAGACCTACATTATATTTGTAGTAAAACTGCATAATCATACTAGAAAACTAGGCCCTTTTGATGTGGATGTAGACTAAGCCTTCAGAGCTTGCTTGCCTACCACATATAACTCAGCTAAAATGATGGGTATATCTAGGCATACAGAAAACCCCAGAACACTAGCTAACAAATTGATCATCTGACACAACATGGAGAAACAAAGTCACCAGTAAACCTTAATTTTCAAAGATTGCATGATTAAACAATTATTTTATGTTCTTTATTTTGTTGAATGAAGTATATAAGATTCTTAGAACTGGCAGGTAATCCTTAGACACACACAAGCCTATTGTCCACTCACTCCTCAAGCATCAACGCCATGAAAATCGGATAGGCATTAGATTGCATGAGGTGATAGCTGCAGATGTTGGGATTATCGGCATGGGTAGTCAAACAACTGAGTACTTACAATCAAACCAAAATTTAAAATTTGAACAAGAAATTATGAACTAGTAGATATTATGCAAACTTTAAGGCGTAAAATCATACAATACACAATCCCCTGTTGAAAATACAAAGTGATTGAGGAAATTGTATATGTAGACGTGCACTCAACCTGAGGTTCGAATGCTGGAGTTGGAGGAGCCCGGAGATTTGGATTGTAATCCATCAAATCCGATTTCTCCATCTGTAGTTCCCACTTCTTCCGTTTTGCAAATGCAGTCTCCACAGCTTCAAGATTAGCATCAGGACTCAGTCCAGCAACAATGAAGTGTTCAAAGATTGAGGTAGGCTCTTTGTATTTGAAAAGGTCCTGTAAGATATCAACACTTAAATATGCATGCTAGGTGACTCCACCTCCTAGTAGGTTAGGCATTTCTGTTGAAAACTACTAGATAAGTTAAATGAATACTAAAGAAGTCTATTTTACTTAGGTTCTGTATCTAATTCATGTCTTGAGAAATACTACATATGGTTTATATGTTGCTCTATTATGGAAATTGTTATGCATCAGCTCTGTTAATAAAACTTGGGTAACTTTATTTGTTAATCTCTGACTGTGTATGGAGAATGCATGTCAAAGTGAGCAACTAGATCCATTACCATCTGTATAATTGTCCATATAGCACAATCCTAGAAATGCAACCCCAAACCAGGATGGCACAAAACGTTAATGAAGTTCAACTTTCCATGAATGAGCAAATTATTACCAAGTGCTGATTATGTTAACATAGTAAGCAATCAAATGAACTCATTCATATAGAGAAGAAAAAAAAAACAAGATAGCATACCGGGGTTTTGGACTGAAGCTGACACCACTGTTTTTTTTGGTTTGCCAAGATCTCAGGATTGAAACTTGACTTGTTACCTTCTTCAGGCACACTTCCACCCCATCGCCAAGCCTTCTGCATTTGGAGTTTCCACTTCTGAAAACTATTATTTCGTTTATGTCTTGCATTCAAATTTTCACTCACAGCGCGCCTAGGCCTTGGCCCACTAGGTCCACGAGGAGGCATGCTGGGAGTAGGGGCAATTGGGTACACTGTTTGTATAGCTTCACCAGCCACTCTACATGCCTCCTGGAAAACGCCATAAGCTGTAGGCGAGTCTGTCAATTGCCTATCGTCAACGTGTGGGGCTTGCTTTTTGACATTCACTCTTAAGTCCATTTGAAAGACACGTAATTTACCATTGAACTAATCCTTCCACCACCTCTAAATCGCACTATCCAAAAAAACACCCCTAACATCAAACATTCACACCACCATTCTGCTGAAATGCACTGATCCAACACAATATCAACCCATTTAAGCCAACCAGAAGTCAAATAACAAAAAGGGTTCCTCTAATATGTTCTTGATCCTCGACTTCAAAACACGGGACTTTTCAATGCCTATAACGGATACCCTGGTGAGAAAAGCTTGAATTAAACAATGCAAACGCTTCCAATAAAAGCCATAACAATGCAGAAACAAAAGAACCAAATAAACAATCAATGCTTCAATATTTTTCAAAAAATTAAAAAATTAGGAGAATACAATTGGTAACGGAAAATTTGAATACAAAGCACACCCATTAACAAGGAAGCAATAAACGTAAATATATTAGGTTTAGGAAAAAGCAATTAATGAAAATTGATTACCAGGTTTTGTTGGTTACATTGTACGGATTCTTCAGGAGGAGAAAATGAGAGAAAAGAAAGGAAAAGAGAACGTAGCGCAACGCAGGTAGAGAAAGAGAGAGTCAGTGATCTGGAGGTGGAGGTCTCGACAAAACAAAGTTTCTATAAATATCAATCCTCCCCAAATTTCCTTTGGCCTGAATCCACGCTGCGGTTTTGGATTTAGGTAAAGCAATGAAAAATCTGAGCAACTTCAATGTCTGCGACATTTTTGATCGTTGGAGTGAAAAAGGATCGATCAGGTGTTTTGATATCCAAATCTGTCGATCCATGTGTCCGCCAATAAGCGTGCCATCATTTTCATTGTGCTGAACTCAGCTAACAAATTGTGACTTAACTCAGATGATCAACCCGCAAATATTAGCTCCCAACTTAGAACACCTTTTTTTATTTATTTTTTTTCTTAAAAAAGTAACATGAGCATCGGTTATAATCTATACATATACATACTATAAAAGCTGGAAAAAAAATAGATTTATAATGCGTATTAGAGCGGCACGTCATCATATTTTTAGATTTGCCACAAATTTTTACTTAATTATAATTTTATCACAAATTTTTATTTAATTATAATTTAGAACCAAATTTGTAATAAAGTCAATTTTTTATTTTCTAAATATAAAATCTACACAATATATGTATTGCAAAAAAAATATCTACTAGAGTTATAATAATATAATTTTTTAAACTAAAATTTAACTAAATATTTCTTTTTTAAT
>JAYMTH010002056.1:0-13347 GCA_036897465.1 Pelargonium australe | reverse complement strand
CCCTTTCCGGCGGCTTGAACGGCGGCATCAAAACAGAGAGAGGCGAGATAGTGAGGAGAAACAGCTCCTCCTCTGTGTCCGATTCCGGCGTCGATTCTGGCGTCGATTCCGGCTAAAGAGGTATGTATTTTAGTTAATTTTTGTTTGGATTTTGTATGTTTGTATTAGGTTTAGTTTTTTACCGATTAGTTTTTCAGTTTCACTCCTCCTCCATTGTGTACATATGTCCCTCCCTCCTTTGCCGGACAGCCGCCGCCGCCATCTACTCCCGGAGCTGCAATTATTGAAGGAGGGTTAGGTAAGTTGTAATTCATCTGTTGTTTGTTAATTAATAGGTTTGTTTAAATTTTGTTAATTAGTAGTGAAATTGTTAGTTTAAGGGCATTGGTTCTATTCTCAGTTTAGGGCTGGGGTTTTGACTCCTTTGTAAATGTTCAATATTTGTGGTTTTGTGGTTTGTTTGGTTGTGTGGATTTGGTTGCATATCAGGTGGTCAAACTTACAGTTTGTTTTGTGTATAATGTTTCTGTTGCCTGTCTTGCCTAAATTGTCTCAACTCACAGATCTTGCTCTGTACTATTTTAGCTGTTCTTGTCTTTGAAATTTTTGAATTCATAGTGAGGAGAAATGTTTGTACTCTCCAAAATTTACTTAATATGAAAGCTATTTTGTAGCTTATGTATAAATCTTGGTGCAATGTGAAAGTCTTGTGAAGTGAGGTAGAGACTAGAGAGCATGAATCTGGATCATCAACATGGATTGAGCTGTGCCCTTATTTTTCTAGAAAATAGGCACAGACTTAATGCTATTAGTTTTGAATCTTTTCAGGAGAAGTGGATCAAAACAACATGATTATGTACATGTATGTATTTATTTGTGTTTGGAATAGAATTACTGGAATGCAAATGACTATTGACAATTGGAATCGGAATGAGATTCTCATTCCAGATTCAATTTCATGACCAAGAATATAGAATTTCATTTCCTGAACAAAAATTCTAATCCAACCACTATCTTAATTAGTTGTTGGAGATGCAGCTTGATGATAAGCATTAATGATGTACCCTTTTTTTTGTAAGGCTGCCACTGGTTCAGTGCCTCTGGCAAGCAGGATTTTATGTCTTCTAGTTATTTGTCAAGTTCTGATAGTTTGGTTGTTGAAGTAAGAATAAAAGCCATGTCCGTTATCAAGAACTAACCTTTCCTCGAAACGAATTCTGATGAAATGGTTGATAAAATGTAATTTTCTTTTTAGTACAGCATTGTTATATCTGCTTTGATGCTCAATGTTTATTGATGCTATCTAAAAGTTCTGTACTTGGCAAGATCATGATCCCTTTCTTATTATATTTGTTATTACTGTACTTGAAAATCATAGAACGTAACTTATGGTATTTTTGTATACTACTACTATTGTTTAGTTCTATAATTCATTAGTAGAAGACAAATCCCAAACATAAATGTTCAGTTTACAACACAAATAGAGGACAAATGAGAACCAAAATAGCAGTGAGTCTCTAGCACAGTACTCACACACACTAATGGATATTAGTCAGTACACTATCACAACTGGATGAGTGCAATAGATATGGACAGTATTAGATGTTATTAATTTCTTAATAACCTAATTATTCCAATGTAAATAGCTATGAGTTATGTATGGATAGTAGGTTACAACTTTCCAATGTCCCGGGAACGAAAAGGCAGAATATGATGAGACTAATTGATCATCTGGTTTTGTTAATTGCTAATTTTCTTTATGACCGTACTACATATCTCAGTTGTACATATATTTCATTTGCAATCTGGTAGTCCTTCCCAATTACGAGTAATTGAAGCTCAAGGACAGGCATGGACCCCAGGGAATTGAAAAAGAAAAAAGGCTTCTACGTTGGAGGACGACAAACATGGTAACTATGTATCCTTAATATCAACTTTGGTTTTTATCTTTATTGGAGTTTCTGTAAAATATTTGTTTGCAGATGTTGTTATGCACACTTCCACAGCAGCAACAAGCCAAGTGAGACCAGGCAACTTCTTATTCAAGATCGAATCACTTTCTTGGTTTCTTCACGCTCTTACAAAATCGAAGTGTGATAAGTTTGATTCAAATCATTTTGAGGCTGGAGGCTACAAATGGTTGGTGTTATTATTTTTTTAGCAATTGCACTGCTAGTAACTCATCAGATACATATATAGTTTTCAGATTTCTTTGTAATCATTTTGTTATATATATGTTAAATGTTGCAGGAAGATATCACTGTATCCAAATGGGGACAAGAAAAGGCTTTGCTCTGGAAGGAAAAAATTGAGCTTGTCATTGATATGGTATGTTTTCCAAATTCCGCATAGTTTCAGTGCCAATTTCCTCCCTGCTATGCTTGACATCTTAATCGAAGCATTTATAATTTTAGTTGATAGTAGAAAGCGATATCCCTGTTTAGAATTTGGTTTATGGAGTTCTTGCATCTCTTTGCAGTTTGCACTGCATGGAACTGGGTAGAAATGCCCTCGGTGTACTTTACAATATCTATTTAATTCTTGAAATAAATTTTGGGAACTTACTGCTTGATTTCTTGGGAACTTACTGCTTGATTTCTTTTCTAATTGTTCTACCATATATTTATACTCACTAGGAAATCTAATGCGTTTTGCACTGATTATATATTTATATGTGCAGCATCAAGATTCATTGGTTGCAAATGGTAACAAGTTTGTTGCATTTGAATATAAATCGGGAATGGATAATGGAAGGACTGGTTCCTCATCGGAGCATGACAGTCAGTAAGTGCCTGGTATTGTCCATTGAAATATGACGCACCTCAATTTTAACTTAAATATAAGAAAATACTCTTTATCTGTAACTTCTGGCCTGGTTTATATGGAACAATACAAACTCTCTTGGATGGTTCCATTAGGAAGTTCAATTTTGAGGATTAATTAATTGGTGAATCTTGAAACGCAAATATTTATGTATACATGTATGTACTGTCTTTTGCTTTTGTAGCCTTTCATTTCAGTTCTTTGAGATGCTTGGAAGCATGGATTTGGACAAGGAGATGGGACATGACATGGACATTGACACGAGATTCACCAATTTCAGGAAAAATAATAGGATCCATTAAACAACCAAAGATTGAATTCCTAGATATTATACCAAAATTATTATATATATAACAAGCAAACACAGTCCAAACAGTACATGTTGCTTGAAATTCTTCGTTCATTGTTGCTCTTGTATTTTTTTTTTTTTTAAATAATAAAATTAGATGTGTGTGCCCCCTCGGTAAGGTTGTATTTTTTAAGTGTTCATGCTTCCTAGTTGAGATGCAACTATTGTCTTTTTGCAAGCGATGGATCTGTTATCAGGTCACTGTTATATGCTGTTGAGAGTAATTATCTTGTCTTATAACTTTTGCCTAAATACTGTCTATAATCATGTTGGTGATCATGGGTTCATATTTTATGTCCTGTGAAATTTACTTTAGGATTCTGATTCTTTAACTTCTCTTCAGGTTCAGTGCACAGGAGGACGACGATGATTCTTTGTTGAGGAAAACAACAATTGGAAATGGTCATCTTTTTCTTTCGTTTGCCCTTTTAGTATCTTGTTTGTGAAATTTCCAGCTGAAACTTATTGTATTGGTATAACTGGCAGGTCCTCCAGAATCAATACTTGACTGGACCAGGGATATTGACTCAGAATTAACGAACCAGAATGCAAATAACCAAGCATTTTCTAGAAAGCATTGGCGTCTTCTTCAATGCCAAAATGGTAAAATATTATTTCAGATGTTTTAAGGTGGAACAACTATAAAGACAAATTGCTTAAAGGGTGAATTTTCAAGCACTAGTTATAATTTGGTGGCGTTGGTGAATCATTGATGGCTTTTTATTTGGTTAATGGCAGGACTTCGCATTTTTGAAGAGCTTCTTGAAGTTGATTATCTCGTATGGATGTGTTCCTTGTTTTGCTTAATCCACTCCATATGATCTTTCAATGCATTTGATGGAACAAGTACAACCATTACATATAGTTTTCTTTATGCAGCCAAGGAGCTGCAGTAGAGCTATGAAGGCTGTGGGAGTTGTGGAGGCTTCTTGTGAAGAAATATTTGAGCTCATAATGAGTATGGATGGGAAACGGTTTGAGTAAGTATTCTCATTTACAATTTATTCTGAAAGCTAACTTTAACAGTATTCCAGTATTCCTTGTTCTATGACCAAAATCTTTGTCTGTATTTGAAATGGCTCACTCACACACACACGTACGTATCAATTGTGGAAGACTGCAGTTGTTTGGTTTAACTTAAGAAGAGATTGGTAGAAGGTTCTTATGTGACTTTAATGTTCATGTGCTATGCAGGTGGGATTGTAGTTTCCAGTATGGCAGCTTAGTTGAGGAGGTAGATGGTCATACAGCAATACTTTATCATAGACTTCAGCTGGACTGGTTTCCGACGTAATATTCTTTTCAAATAACCTTTTTGGTTAATATTTTTAGTAGTATCAATTATTTCTTATTGATTCACTGGGGTTTGTATTTTCTTTTATGCTGGGTTTGAAAGTTATTATTCATGTGTTCATATGCATATTCAAATCAAAGATTCAATCCAACTTCCCGTTTACTCACTTTTATCTATATAGAAATGTCATTATCAAAGTGTTTATTCTTGTTGCCCAATGTGAGGCACATTGTGAATCAAATGATTATAACTTGAAAATTTACACCTTTCTGATCCCTGCAGACTGTTCTAGCTGCATTATAACTTTGGTCATTTCCTGCCACCAAAGGATGGTTTATGTGCTTGACCATTCGTTTTCCCATAATGTCCTTAGTTGTATTTTTCATTAATTTTTACTGTTTAAAAATTTAAGATCCTTAAATGTGTCATTTTCTCTTTGTTGACACCTTGATTTTATGTTGCCATTGAACCTCTCTTTATTAACAATATTAATCTAAATCTGGTTTTGCTATTGGTGTGTTCAAGTAACTTTGTAGAGATTTTTTATAGTCATTAGTTAATTTTAACAAGAAAAAGGTTTGTTTGTTCCACGCCTTTTCAGGTTAATATGGCCCCGTGACCTCTGCTATGTGCGTTATTGGCGCCGAAATGATGATGGAAGTTATGGTACATGTTTTTCGATCATCTTGTTTGAACAGATTTTATACTATTTCATGCCTTTAAGAATTTGTCCTCTTCGGTGTAATTGTGCAGTTGTTCTATTTCGTTCTAGAGAGCATGAGAACTGTGGTCCACAACCAGGATATGTGCGAGCACATGTTGAAAGTATTCTTCTGATCTTATTCTGTGGTGCCTGTGAATATGTTAGATAAAAAGCTTATATTATTATGGTAGGAACCTCATATTCTGGGTTGCATTATCATTTTCTTTTGCAGGTGGGGGTGGTGAGTGGGGGATGTAATTAGGATAAAAAGACATTTATACCTTTTTTTATTTTATCAGTAATAAGACATGTTATCAACATTCTATATTTTCTTTTTGGAGGTGGAGGATTCAAGATTTCTCCTCTAAAACCTCAAAATGGAAATCCCCGGACACAAGTGCAGCATCTTATGCAGATTGATTTGAAAGGATGGGGTGTACGTTACATTTCATCATTTAAACAACATTGTCTCCTTCAGATGTTAAATAGTGTTGCTGGTGAGTTTTTGCTTTTACAAACTGAAGTACTGTTTAACATTATTATAGCTGTGCTGAGTTCAAACCATGTGCCTTGTCATGTTAGCTTCCCCCCTTCTGGACAGAGCAATGGATCTTACACCGTTATGGTGGTTAGGGCATCCACAATGGGGGATTATAAGAGGTTAATAACATCAAAAGTTATGTGTTAACCTCATTTCATTGTACTCATCCCATTGTGAGAGTGTAATGGTTATTAATCAGTTGATGACATTGAATATTAAGCTTTTTATTGTTTTTAGAGTGATGTGTGTGAGCGTGGGTCCATGCTATTAAACTCTTAGAGATCAATCCATTATAAATGCCTTTACTATTTATATGCATGTTTTAGGAACCAAATTACCTTTTAAACTCTTAAGCACCTGAATAAAGTTTAAGTTGTGTAGATTTTGGGGTCCCCATTTCTCACATTTATGATTATGTAGGAATTCTAGAATGGGCTGCACATGTAGGGGAATTAGCACATAAAATAATTATGGATACCTACCTTCAGATTACTTTTTGTTGCCAAGTATCTTATGGGTAAGTTGAGAGACTGGTTGTTCTAGATATATCATGATCGAGGATATGTTAAGTAGAAATGTTACCCTGATAAAAAAAGAGTAGAAACGGTACACCGATGAAAAAAGAGAGTAGAAATGGACAAATGGTATGACATCTAAGTAAGCAGCTTCTGATAGCAATATGTGTACTAATTTTCCTCCTTTTTTGTTTTTGTTTTTCCCTCGATCTTGTTAGTTAATTTCTATTCACTTTGAAAATTTCTTATTCTGTTTGGTTTAAGTTTATTTATCTATCAATTTGTTTAGATTGCAATGATGCTAATGTGAGAATCAAATGTAAAAGAAGGGCTTACAAACTCTTAACATATTTTAAATAAGCCCTTATTTTTGGTGTATCTTTCTTTCAACCGGGAAGTTTTCTTTCACCACAAAAGCTCTTAATTTTCTGTTCTAAGCTTATCATTCTTGCTTAATTTCTATGGTAGGACTGCGTGAATGGTTTGCTCAAACGGATGACAGGGGTGCTCCTCCAAGAATCCCCGCTATGGTCAATATGACTTCAACTTCTGTTTCAAAGAAGAGTAAAAAATTTCCAGAGTCTCGCGTTCCTTCTGCAGCTGATATACTAAATAATGCAAGCAGGCATTCTGTGCTGGATGAGTTTTCTGAGGAAGATGAAGAGTTTCAAATTGCTGAGGCAGATCAAGAGGTTTCTTCATTTACTTTTGTGCTCCTATATTTTGGGTTATGCTGTCTCTGAACGCGATTTTTTTTCAGGCACACCAAACTAACCATGAGAATGATGTCAAGAAAACAGGTGAACATAAAATACACATTTTTTTATTTTTATTTCTTTGGCGTAGGATCTTTAAATATGAACTGAGTGGAGTATCTGATAACAATTGTTTCAATCATATGAAGCATTGGAAGAACCAGCAGATCAAATTGATTTATCATGTTTTAAGGGTAATCTACGGCATGATGATCATGAAAAAGGTCGAGATTGTTGGAGGCTTTCTGATGGAAAAAACTTTAAAGTTCGAAGCAAGCAATTTTGTTCTGATAAATCAAAGGTTTCCTGATCTTTTGCTTTATCCTTTGTAGAATGCGCCATTTCAGTCTTGTGCATTGGAATTTACTATTTTTTTTTATTGCTTGCTCTTATTGTTTTCATTATACGTTTGAAGATTCCTGCCGGGAAACATCTAATGGACCTTGTTGCTGTTGATTGGTTCAAGGACACAAAAAGAATGGACCATGTCGCTAGACGGCAAGGATGTGCAGCACAAGTAATGAAAAACAATTCTGTTATAATTTTTTATGTACTGGGCACCTATGGAAGATGCAATAGGTTGGATTAACATGTTATCACATTGATTTTAAAAAAAAAAAAATTGTTCACACATTTATTGTGATTCATACGTAGATCCCTGGACTCCACAGGTTTGGTGACTGGCTCATTTAAGGCATTTGCCATGTATGAAACTTGTTGACTTGTCAGTTGTCACAATAATAAGCAAGCTGTAGTGTTCAGTATGAAACATTCATTTATAAGATTTTTTTACAAACTTCAGTTAACCTGATGTGTTTCACGCATTTCTGACAACTTAAGAAAGCATTTTCCAATAGTAAACTTTAAATCTATTGATCTCATGGTTTATTGCTGATTCCCTTTTAGATTGTTGTATATTCATGGCCTTATTGGTTAATGGTTGTGTAGGTTGCCTTGGAAAAGGGACTTTTCTCTCTGATCTTCAATTTGCAAGTAAGTTGCTGTTGTTGCATGATTTTGAATTTTGAATATGAGAAGTCAGTGTGTTACAGGTGAAATAACGTTGCCCCTACTCCAGGTACCTGGTTCGACCCACTATAGTATGGTGTTCTATTTTGTAACTAAAGAACTAGTACCTGGATCCCTCTTGCAGCGGTTTATTGACGGTGATGATGAATTTCGAAATAGCAGGCTAAAGCTAATTCCATCAGTTCCAAAGGTATGCCTTTGTCTGCCTATGTTAAGGAATTTTCTGACATCACCTTGGCCCGATAATGATTATATTAAATTCCATTAGAACATACGGACATGTCTATAGACATATATTAGTGTGTATCTGGGCCAGTCTTACTGTTTACTTTTACTTCTGTTGTTCAAGCACAATAAGTTTATTGTGATATTTTGAACTTTCAATTTGCTTGTGTTGGTACTTTTACGATATAGTCCTCCCGTAGCTTAAGGCTAGAATGATACCAAATAAATTTCCAGAGAATCCAAAAGTTGTAATTGTGTTCCTCTCAATTGTCCCCGTCTCTTCTCCGTCTTAGTTGATTATGTTATATAGTGCATTTATTTGTTGAGTTTGTGAATTGAATTACGCAGGGCTCATGGATTGTACGGCAAAGTGTTGGAAGCACCCCATGTTTATTAGGAAAGGCGGTTGACTGCAACTATATACGTGCTCCCAAGTATTTAGAAGTAAAAACATACAGTATTTGTAGTCTGTTTATTCATCGAGATACTATTATGAACATTAGTGTGTCTTAACATGTTTCACTTTTTTGTAGGTTGACGTGGACATTGGTTCTTCTACAGTTGCTAATGGAGTTTTAGGACTTGTAATTGGTGTAATTACAACACTGGTGGTCGAGATGGCTTTCCTTGTACAGGTATGTCTGTTTCAAACTTTCAATGCATCATATCTAGTTGAACTGAGGATATGGTGATCATATTCATAGTTCTGATACTTAATAAACTTGCAGGCAAATACCGCAAATGAATTGCCGGAGAAGCTGATCGGAGCAGTCCGGGTTTCTCATATAGATCTTTCATCTGCTGTTGTCCCACAGCTTCCAGATACTTCATGACCCCCAACTCATTGTATACCAAATCTTTTGTTCATATATCCCATTTTCCTTTTCATTTTTTCACTCAAACAAGTCATTGGTGTTTTCATAGGGGATTTTGTTTCATGGATTAGTGAAAGGAAAGAAAATAGAAATTATTTTTTTCTTCTTCTTCCTTTGTGGCCTTGTTTTCTTCTCATTTGGTTTTCTTATATGTTTCTTAGAAGAGAAACAGAGTAAGATACTTCTGCTGGAAAATGCATAATGTTCAAGTTTCCAATGCTACAACCTGCAAAAATATGCATTTTGTGCCCATCTCTGCACATTTCAGATCTTGAAGGACACTACAGATAATATGCTCTAGTGTTAAATTAAACTATTGTTCATATTTTCTCATGAAAAACTCAATGAATTTGAAGTATCTCATATGAGGAAAAATATTAATTATTCAAACATATTTCTCTTACAAACTTGCAAAATATTGTACTAAATGTGTATGTGTAAGAAACAGTTGGTACAAATGAAACTTGTGGTCTTAAAAAACAGGAGGCCTGTGGCTCAGTGCATACATTGGCCATCTCAAACTCCACTCAAGCACAGTTATGTGAGAAAATGTACATACAAGGTTCCACAGGGCTGGCTTGCTTCAGCTACAAGGTAATAATACCTCGAATCGGTTACGGCCCGATAAAGACTCCATTGACATCTCTGCATAGAGCAACACCAATGTTGAACTTCCAATAAAACCTCCAACCACACTTCACAACACAAGCTTCTGTAGCTTTACACACATACCAACTTGTTCCCAACTCCCAAGCATCATGAATTTGAAAAATATTTGACATAGGGTACCAAGCACTGTCAGAATCAGCCATGAAGGTTGAGAAACTTACACGAATTTGCCATTATTTTCCAGCTCTTGAATCTTGAAGGCCATGGAGCAGGGAGCCAAATGATGCTTGCAAAGTTCACAAGTATGAAGA
This sequence comes from Pelargonium australe, assembly GCA_036897465.1. Taxonomy (NCBI): domain Eukaryota; kingdom Viridiplantae; phylum Streptophyta; class Magnoliopsida; order Geraniales; family Geraniaceae; genus Pelargonium; species Pelargonium australe. The sequence goes on along the minus strand of JAYMTH010002056.1, from coordinate 3,318 downwards.
AATACAATGTAATCCATCTTACACACTACAGTATAAACAAGTAAAAAATAAGACGTTGTTGGCTCACAACACTCCGGTCGCCTTTCTCAATCTGTTTCCAGGGTGGAATCAATGTCTTGTGACGGGAAATTTTTTATCATCCCAACCTAATCTCAAGTTTACCTCTTCTATTCTTTTTACATAGGCCGTTTTGCCTTCCTGCAAGAAGAGAGTAAAAGGAATTGTAAATAAAATGCAAAACGAATAGAACATCAAAGAAGTCAAATCACGTATTACTAGAACAACCTTGGTCTGTTCGAGTTGCACATCTACCTCTTCGTTTTCTTCTTTGCTCCTACAAATTGGATATAACCAATATCAGGATAATTATTGTTTCTTTTGATAAAGAATATCAGAAGATATGAAACAGCTTAACAAAGACAAACAAGGTATACCATGAACCACTCTTGAACATTTATCTTCAAATTGCATTCATGGCCACGAGCACTGTGTTCTTTGTTAGTATTATGTACTTCAAGTTTTCTGGATTCATCGGTATGACACGCTAAAACTTCATTTGGAGATGGATAAGAGTTACAGTCTTCTGCATTGTCCTTGAAAGACGACTGCTTAGAGAATTGATCCCTTTTGGAAAATGGATTGGAGTTAGGGACTGTTGTTCCTCTCAAACCTGGATCAGAGCTACAAAGTGCATTTCCTTCGGATGACCGATGAGCAACAACATTTCTTCCGGAAAACGATTGAACATTATTGATCACTTCAACTTCCTGGGTGAACGAGACCCTTATATGGACTGCAGTTTGGGAAGATGGACTAGGATTATGGGTTGCAGGTTCTACTGAATATGGACTAGAATTACGGGATGCAGATGCTGTCAAAGATCGACTAGGATTACATATTGCAGGTCCTTTCAAAGGTGCACATGGATTGCGCTTTCCAATACCTTTGGAAGATGAGCAAGGTTTATGAGTTGCACTGCCTTTGAAAAGTGAACCAGCAAAGCGGTTTGCATTCCTTTCGGAAAGTGAACCAGGATTTGGAATTGTAATCCCTCTTGAAGAACCATGAACAGGCTTTGGAGTCCCTTTTGAAGATGAACTAGGATTAGAAATTGGATTTCCTCTTGAAGATGAACCGGAACTAGGAATTGGAGTCCCTTTCGAAGATGAACTAGGATGAGAAACTGGAATTCCTCTTGAAGATGAACTGAGACTAGGAATTGGAATCCTTTGTGAAGATGAACTGGGATGAGAAATTGGATTCTCTTTCAAGGACAAACCAAGATTAGGAGTCGCATCCCTTTGACGAGAAGGACCGTGATTACGACCTACAATATTACTTGAAGGAACTCCTCTGGAGGAGGATGGGCGATTATTGGTAAGAGTTCCTTTGGAAGAAGTGGTATTGCAGACTGCGGTTCTTCTAGGAGGTGAAACAATATTCTGAACTTTCTTTTGGTTGGAAGAAAAAAGATGACCATGGGCTACAACATCTTTGGAGGAGGACGGTTCACCATGAACTATTGTGTCTTTGGGAGGTAAAGGGATTTCATGGGCATTGACCCGAAGACACTCTCTAGAGAGTTTCATGAAATGGTCCATTGTGGGATCAAGCTTATATGGTGGTAATTTGCAAAGATGAGAAATAGTTGTAAGAGTAGTTGTGCCTCCATGTGGACCATGCCGCCAGAAAATCTCAAAACTACAATCGCACTGCTCCTCCCCATTTCTATCAAGAGCATGTTTCTTATTATTGACCTGCCAAATAAAAACCACATAGCTACAGCTGCCAATGTAGGAATATATCTCATTGAATCCTTAGATTCAATCATATATTACCATAATGGCTATAGATACTCTGAAACCACAAACTTACAGTATTTCGATGACCACAGTATAAAAAAAATCTTCATTTATATATATATATATATATCACCATAAGTATTAACAGTTCCTAAAACAATGCACATGATAAATCAACTAAGAATCTGCAGAATATATATAAACCGAACTGTCACGGTGCATCAACTCCATATGCATTATCATGGATATTGGTTTGTTTAACCAACAAGAGTCTTGTGACTTCTACAAGAGATTGGGAATTGAATCCAAGCCACATCATGTAAATTGAATGGGTGCTTAACCAGCAAGACTCTCATGACTTCTTGAACACATTATAAAATGGATCTCTCACTATGTTCTAGTGGGTATCAACTGGTTCAACAAACAAAAGTCTCATCACTTGTACATGAGACTTGGTAACTCACTAACACATTATTAAATTCTACAGATTCTTCCAAGATTAAAAATTAATGCAACAGCATCAGTGTAGGACCAATCATATAATAATTGGATCTTTCCAACATTGATTTGGGTATAGGAAAAGGGTTTGCGGGATTTTCACAAAGGACTTCATTTAAGAACAAATGTACTGAAATTCAAGAAACTGAAAACCCACCAACCTTAACAACAGTTGCATCAAAATACTTGAGGTCGCTGTTTTCGAAGTCGCACGCCGCACAAACATCCGTGTCCTTGGTGATGAGTGGACACTCGTGGTCCCGATACTGGATGCTGGCAGGACGAAACCTCTTCCCAAAGGCTTCAATGCCGTCGATGCTTCTGAAATCTCCGGCTCGGAAATATTCATTGGACTCGTCGGAGTAGTTGACGAAGTAGACCACCAGCGTCTGGCCGAGGACATCCAGCTTAGCCTCGTACCAGGCGTCGTCCTGTTCCGACCGGAACTCGAAACCCTCTTCGTTTGCGGCGGAGAGCGGCGCAAGTGGGTCCCTGATGCACATTGCAGCAGCAAAGGGTTGTCATGAAATGAGACAAAAAGAAAATCAAAGGGAAAAAGTTGAGAACTTGGGCGTGTTTACATGAAAATGAAATGCAGAGGTCTGTTGCGACGACAATGGGAAATGATTTGGGGAGGTTAATGATTAACGATAATGAAGAGGGAGTGGACAATGTTGTTGGAGTTGGTGTTGCAGTGGATTCAATGGTGTTTTCTTGTAAAAAGTAACGAGGTCGTTGTTGCGGAGAGAGTCCTGATATCACCCAATATGATATGACTCTAATATCATCAATAATGGTATAACGAGTAAACGATTATACTTAAAATCGCACCCCGATAATTCCCAGAAAAGATTGGAGAGGTCACAAACGGTCTCACTTAAAAACTAACCTCCTAAACAGAATTATACTTATGCAATTAAGTGCACAATAATTAATTACATATATACCATACAATAAGCTATTTAGGAAACAATAATAGAACACCGGAATTTAACGAGGTTCGGCCAATTTGCGCCTA